>JAJJLB010019107.1:0-11339 GCA_023806845.1 Diplodinium flabellum
CCCAATCCCCAATCCCCAATCCCCAATCCCCAATACCCAAAACCCAATACCCAAATAAATAAATTAAATATTTAATTATTTTTAAATAAATATTTAATTAAATAAATTTAAATGTTTATATTATGTAATTATTTTTATTTTATATAATTATTTTTATAATGAAGATTATAATCTATTAAGAAATTTTATTTATTTATATAAATAATTAATTTATTATCTTTTTATAAAATATATAAAAATGAAATCATAATCAATACTTCTTTTATATTTTAATTATAAAAAATGAATGAAGCTAACAATAATATATTTGCTCAAAATGAAAATTTAATAAATTTATATGAAAAAGATAATAATTTGAGGGACCCTTCAAAATTAGAAGATTTAATATCATTATATCCAAAAAAAAGTCAAAAAAATGATATAATTGATTTAAGTACTCAAAAATTGATTGATTTCAAAGAAAGGAAACTTAACAAATATAAAGAAGATATATTATACTATTGTTCAGAGTCTGATAACATGAAAAATTTTTCTTCAATTGAAGATGATGATAAATATTATGAATTTTATAAAGACTTACAATCAGGAAATTTTATGGATTTACAAAAAGAAAGATATGATATTATGATGGCCAAAGCTAATATAGATAATTCCAAAATTAAGAAGAAATATGATGATAAATTTTTTGTTGAGGCCATGTCAGCCTTAAATAATCAAAATAATAATGAAAAAATTATGAAAGCTTATTTTTTTAGTAAAGAAATAGATAAATATACTTATAAGGAATTAAAAGAATTTGATGAAATTAAAATAATATCTTATTTCAATGATATTAAAGATATGTTGAAAATAAATAAATTTGATTTAGAATCTTTAGGTGTTATTCATTTTAATAATATTGAAAAACATTTAATTTTAATTATAGATATAATAGTTGATAAATTCAATCAAAATACTAAGGAAGATATTATAAATAAATTTATTAATATTTGGTTTGAATTATTGAAATATTTTCTATCTTCTCAATTATTTTTATTATTAATTCAATTCTTAGATGAAAATCAAAATAAATTAAAAGATAAAGATATCAATCTAAATTATGAAGAAATAATAAACTTTTTTCCTAATAATTGTATAGATTTTCAAAAAATTTATAATATTAAACTAAAATTAATATTTCTGGATTTCAAACAATTTTTAATAAATGAAGGTATTTTTATTGAAACTAAAGAAAATAATGAATATTGGGTATTAAATTCATATAAATATCTTTTTATATTTAGAATATTTCCTTATAAATTTCTAAAAGAAAATAAACATGAAGAAAAAGATATTTCTAAAAAAGAAAGTATGTTCCTTTTTAAAATAGATTTATATGAAAATAAAACTATAAATTTTAAACAAATAGATTTTTTTGAAGATATAAAAAAAAATAAAGAAAAAATAATAGATATAAATATATCTATTAAAGATGAATTTATTTATTTATGCTATATAATTGGAAAGGAAAATAAAAATATATCTAAATATTATTTAAAATATCAAATATATAATGTTACAAATTTGATTTTATTTTATAAAAATGAAATAGAAATAGAAAATTCTTTTATTCCAACAAAATTATTAAATGACAATAAAAACATATATTGTTTTTCAAAACAAGATTCAATTATAATTATAAAGAAAGAACCTACAATTTTAAAACAAACAAAAACAAAATGTTCTATTAAACTGAACGAGGATAATAAAATAAGTACTATTTCAAATTTGGAATTATATAAAATGAATAATTCTTTTTGTATCAATAATTTATTTATATTAGATAATATTAAATCAAATAAAAAATATTTAGCAAAGTTTTATAAAACTAGAAATAATAATAATTATATATTAAAAATATTTAGTATTATTAATTCTGAAATGAAAGGAAATGATAAATCATTAGTCAAAATATCCTATAATGATAATAAATTTATTATTACAAAATTAGATTCAAATACAAATGAATTATACTTCAATATGAATTATAATGATTATAATGATTTTTTCAAAAATGGTCTAATGTTTCTTCCTTATAATACAAATTATATTAATTATGAATATCCAAATAATAAATATGAATATTTATTACAACATTATACAAATCTTATTAATTATTTTGGTAATTTCGATAAATTTAATACAACAAAAGAGCTAAGTTTAATAAATTTTCCATTATCTTTATTTTGCAATTATAGTGAAAGGAGTTTAAAATTTATAATTAAGAAAATAATTGAAAATAATAATTTTAATGAAATACAATTAAATTATATAAGTATTTTAAAGCAGATAATATGTTATTTATATACTAATGAAATTTTTGATGAAGAACAAATAAAAGATTTAATACCATATTTGAAAAAAATAATTAATGCTGATATTAAAGAAAAGAATAAAAAAAAATTATATCATAAATTATTAAAAGAAATTATTGCTATAGCTCCTTATATAAAAAATGATTCAATTATAGAATTTGATGTTATAAATCAAATATTGGAAGAAACCAGAAAATATAATTATAATAAAACATTATTTTTAAAAATTGAATTATTTATAGAACAAAAAAAATTTCAAACAATATTTCAAAATAAAAAAGAACAAAATTTATATAAATGTATAATTGAATTTGAAAAAAACTATTTAAATCATATTAAAAATTTATATGAATCAAATAAAGATATAAAAGAAATTCCCTATTATTCCTTATCAAAAATAATATTTATAAAAGCTTCAGAAACATTATATAAAATATATAATTCAAATGAAAAAAGACAATCTCAAGAATTATTAGACCTAATATCAGATCTAATAACTAATATCAAAGAAATAAACAATTTCTATACTAATTTATTAAAAAATTCAAATATCTTGCTAGATATTTATTCTTTTATATATAATAGTTTTTCTTTTCGTTCTTTTTATTTTATAATTGAAAATTTAATAGTAAATAAAATTGTTTTAAAAAAAGAATATATATTAGATTTATATAAAACAATTTTAGATTTAGATAAAAAGGAAATTAATGATATTTATTATGATTTATTAGATATGGATAACGTGCTGATATTTAAAAATTCTTATTTAAAAAATATTGATAATCTTGGTAAATATATTGATAGTGAAAATATAATATTTTATACATCATTAAAAGAGCCAAAAAATATAATTATTGAAAAGAGCCTTTCATCTTGTAATAACCTTAATAATTTATTTCAAATTAAATTAACTAAAGAAAATAATGTACCATATATAGTAAATCTTAATTATGAAGATGGTTATATATTAAAAAATGTAAAAGAAATAGAAGTTAATATTATTAATAATGAAGAAAATTGTATAAGTGATTTTATAATTAATATTATTCCAGTAAAAAATGAAAAAGATTATTATAACAAAAAAATAACAATAACAATAAACTTCTTTTATTAATTCAAAAAACAATGATATATTATTTGATATTTTTATTTGAAGATATACATACTAAAATAGAGAAATTTAAAAATAATATAAAAATCAGTGAACATTATGCGCTATATGAAACAGAAATTTTTAATTATATTTCATTTCCTGATACAATACCATCTTTAGAAAAAGACAAAGGAGAAAGTCTAATAGGAGAAAATAATAATTATATTTCATTTCCTGATACAATACCATCTTTAGAAAAAGACAAAGGAGAAAGTTTAATAGGAGAAAATAATACTAATTTTGATTTATTAAATAAATATTTATTCAAAGAATTTGGAGAAATAAATAATAATTTAGATAATAATTATAAAATATATAAGAAAGAAATAAATAAAATAAAGAATTTACTTACAAATTCGCAAAAAGAAAAAAATAATATAAATATTGAGAAATATAATGATTTGTTAGATAATTTAAAGAAAACTTTAAAAAAAAACATCAAAAAAGATGTTAATAATTTAACAAAAAAAATTTTTTTTATTGTAATAAAATATTATAATTGTTATGATAAATTAGATAAATCAATAGAGGAAATATCTAAAATTCCAAAAGATGATAAATTATTTATTAAAAAAGTTAAATCACTTAAAAATTTAAATTTCAATTTAATTTATAATATTTATGAATCAAGTTCAAATAGAATCAGTAACATTTATAATGATTATACTAAAAAAATTTCTAATGAAACAGATTTTCAAAAAGAAATAGCTCTTATTTTTAAAAAATTAGAATTTTTAGATAAAATTATTGTCCCTTCTGATGATAATAATATAAAAATAGATAATTCTATAATTCCTGAAATTATTGGTTTATTAACAAACAAAGAAATTAAATTAAATGAGATAAAAAGATATTCTCAAATACAAAACATCAATTCACAAATTAAATTAACTGAACTTTTGATAATTAGTAATTTATTCCATTGCTTAAAAAGTGAAACTAATTTAGTTTATTTGCTTTATTTAATATGTGAGAAAATGGGTGAAACTCAAAATAAAGGTAATTCATTTTTTGATAATAATCAATGTGCTGATTATTATATTATAGAGACATTAAAATATCAATTTCATTTATTATTACTTTTTATATCTGATAAAATTATAAACAACAATTCTTTTTCAATATCTATAAATATATTATTAACTCAAAGTTTAATGTGGAAAATAAGGGGAAGGAATTTTCCAGTTTTAAAAAAAATATTAGAAGTATTTAATGATATTATTGATGATAAATTTAATAAAAATAAAATTGATAATAATTTGTTTGATTTTCAGGTGGATGGTGATATTTATAATTTAAATTATTTGAATGAAAAAAAAAAATATTATATTAAATTTGATATATTCAAAATTTTAGTAAATCAAATAATATCCAAAATCAAAGTTATTGTAGAATCAAAAAAAGGGGAAAATGAAGAATTAACATTATCTAGAAATAAATCAAATTTTAAAAAGGATGATTATGAAAATGTATTAGAAAAAATAATATCATTTTTTGAAAAAATAAAAGAAGAAAATTCTTTGTATAATGAATTTATTTTATTCTTTTATAAATTTTTAGTCAATTCCCCCATTTTTCAAAAATATATTTTATTCAATTACCCAAAAACAATAACTAAAATAATTTCAATTTCATTTAATACTGATAGAAAAAATATTAATTATATATTAACTAGAGTAATTATGTTAAAATTATTATGCCAAATAATGGGAAATATTGATAAATTTGAAGAATATTCAAAATTTCAGCATTTAATTACAAATGATTCTGATAATAATCTATTTATTAAAATATTTAAAGATTTATTTAACGAATTAAAAAATAAGAATGAAGAATGTATAATAATTAAATATTACTATAAAATATTGTTTATATGCCTAAATAAATTAGTTGAAAATAAATATAACTATAACAGTTTTAATAATAAAAAGGAAGATATAATTAATAAACTTTTTGAAAATAATTTAAGTAATATAAGATTATTATTATTTAATGAAAAGGAAGAATTAGATATTATTATAGAAAGTGATATTATGGAAAAATCGAAATATAATAAAAATTTTGAAGAAGAAGCCTTATTAAGCTCAGAAGAAGATGATTCCATTCAAATGGGTAAAATTATATGTTTTTTAGATGATAAAATTGCAGAATTATTTGAAAAATTTTTAGATAATTATTCTCTTTTTTATTTTGATAAAAAAGAGTTTAATTATAATTTAGAAAATAATTTTGGACAAAATAATAAAGTCATTGTAATTATGGATAAATTATTAAAATCAACAAATTATAATGTATCTAATATTAAAATAAGGAATATTGAAGATTTAGATGTATTCAAAAAAGATAAAGAATTTAAAAACTTATCTGTTAAATATCTTTCTGATATATTAGTAAATATAATATTAATAGAACTTAAAAATCTAGAAAAAGAAAAAATATTAAATGAAAAAGGAATATATTATATCTTCAAAATAATATCAAAAATAACGAATTATATTAACAAAGAAGAAGCAAAAAATATCTTTGTTTTAATTACTGAATATTATGACAAAAATAAAGATGAAGAAAACAAATATCCTTTTATATCATTTGAATTTCTTGAATTAATTATTGAAAAATATATTATTTTTTTGTATAAAAATAATGAATATATATATAAGCTGGAAGAAATTGATGACAATAAAAAAATTCTTACAGATTTATTTACTTTTATTGTAGAAAATAATTGTTTTGGATTAAAATTCAAATTTAATAATATTACTATTTATTATAAGGACAATTTAAAAATCCCCTCTTTTATTCATAAAGATGAAAGCATTCTAAATATATATAATCAAATTTATTCATTAACTAATTTATCATTTTATAAAGTGCATGATACATCTAAAAATGAAATTATTAATGATAATTCTATTTTGTTTACTGAATCTATAAATGATATTAATGATATAAATGATTTATTATCAGAAATAATTGAAAATAATAGCTGTAAAATTAAATTAATTATAGCTAATGAATGTAATGATGATTTCGATGTTATTGATGCTATTGAAGATTTTATTTATATATATAAAATTCCTATTTTTATAATGAAAAAAGATGATTTTCAAAGAACAATTAATTATTTTATAAAAGGAATAGGAAATGTATATTCATTTAGCTATCTTTTCAATAATATTTGTTTTGATGAAAAGAAAAATTATTATTTCTTTTTTTTAAATATATTTGAATTAAATGAAAATCAAGAAAAAGACAAGAATTTGGAAATAAATATTAAAGATAAAATTATAGATAATAATAATAATGATTTTAATAATATAAATATTAATTCTAGAATAAAAGCATATGATCAATTAACTAAAATCCCATTAAAATTTTATCAGATAGCGAATATTAAATTGGCCAAAAGATTAATCTTTGAGATTTTATGTCTTGATTCCATACAATTATATGAAATAAAAAATTTTTTTGATATTAAAAATATTGATATTTTTCAATCTTTATATTTTGAATATTATTTTAACATTAATGATATTATTTCTAATAAAAATTTATTTTCTACTGAAAAATTAACAAATATATCATTAAAACAAAAAATAAAAAATTATTTATCTAAAATATCAACAAAAATAACAGATGTTGAAAATGATAAAAGTGAATGGATATTACAATATTTAGAATATTTAACAAAATTTCAAAAAGGTGAATCAGTGGAATATATTAATTATTTATCTTTTTTTGATATTTCAACTTTCAAAAACGAGAAAAAAAATCAATTTTTTAATGGAAATTTTTTTTTATTTTATTATATTATTTATGATATTTTATTATTCTTTTCAAAAAATTGCATCCTTTTAAATAGCAAAGTATTTCCCATTGAAAAATATTTCAAAATTATTGAAGATAATATTGATAATATATTAAAAACAAAAAAGCAAAAAGATTTTAATTATTATCAAGACAGCAGCACTTATGGAAATTATAATAAAATGGAAAAAATAATAAAAAATAAAGATAATTTTGAGGTATTATATATCATGGAAATAATGAATAATATATATGATTATTATATAAATAATAATGATAATCAAAAGAATATTGAATTTCTCAAAGATTTACTTATTTCAAGTGAAATTAATTTTAAAATTAAAGATTTAATTGAAAAATATATTGATTTAAGTAAATATTTTTTTATGAAAAACAGATGATAATTTGAATAAATTAAAAATGATAAAACCAGAAATATCATTATTAATTCAATACTCATTTAAATATTTTGATTTTTGTTTAATTATATTTCTAAAAGAAAATAAAAAAGATTTATTTGAATATTGGAATGAATCTGGAAATGAATTATATAAATTTTATAAAAATTATAAAATATTGACCTTTGAGAAAAATTATGATAAAAAAGATTATAAAGAAATATATTCATTTTTAGCCTATTTAACAGATTCAATGATATATCTAAAAGAAAGAATAGAATTTCAAATAAACGGAAATAAATTTTTTATTTATGATAATAAATCTAATAGATATCTAATAAAAGGTGATAAAAATAATGATTTCATTGATAAATGTCTAAATGTTAAAATTGATAATGTATGCCAAGAAAATATTACCAAAATGCAGATTAATAATAATAATAAATTGGCTATTTTTTGTTTTGAAATCAAAAGTAAAAAATTGAAGATACTTGATATTCTAAATATCTCTCAAACTAAAGAAAAATCAATAGAAATTAGTAAAGAACTAAGAGAAATCTATTTTTTTTTATTAAAAAATGCCTCTATAAATTTATACTATTTGGATAACTTAAATTATAGATTATTAAAATGTGAAAATATAGAAAAAAATATATTAAATATAGCATATGGAGAAAGCAATTACTTATCTTCATCAGAAGAAGGAATTAAAATATATAATAGTGAAGGAAAACAAATAAATCAATTTAATAAAGGAGAAAAGAATAAAAAAATAAATTTTATTGGGCAAAAAACAAATAAAGTTTCTTTTTATTTAAATGATAAAAACGATTTGATATATATAGGTAAAAATAAATCCACATATGATTGGTTAAAATATATAATAAATGATAAAGAAAATCAATTTTCCTTAAAGGAACCTATAAAAATAAATATTAATTATAAAATAAAAAAAATGTCAATAAGTTCAAAAAATTGTTTTATAATTGATGATAATGGAAAATTATATGGAATAGGAGATAATAAATATCATCAGATTATTGAAGAAAATAGTAATGAAATAAAAATATGGATTAATATTCCGTTGCCTGAAAATAATAAAAGATTTTTAGAATGTGCAAATGGAGAAGATTATTTATTAAGTATAGTTGAAGATAATCAAGGAAAGGGAAGAATTTATGCTAAAGGAAATAACAATAAAAATCAATGTGGAATAAAAGAATCTGCAATTGTTTTAAATTTAACCAGATGTTGTTATGATGAACAATTAAATTTTAAAATAATATGTGCCAATCAGTTTTTCTCTGCAGCAATAACTGATATTGGAGGATTATATATATGGGGTTCGATAAAGTTAAACACTCTTGGCTATTTCGATAGTAATGAAAATATTATTATTAATACTCCTACTTTAGTTAATAAGGAAAATAGTATTTTAGTTAAAGAAATATCAATAAATTCCAATAATTTAGAATATCCAGTATTAGTAATTGCAAAAAAATTAGAAAATGGAATATATTCTAAAAAACTCTTATATCTAGTAAAATCTGTCAATATATTTGAAAAGAATTATTCTCTGATTTTAGATGAATTTAAATATTCAGACTCAAGAATTTATCCAATAAAAATATGTATTGGAGATGATAGATTTTATATTTTGGGTTTTGATGAAGATGAAATAATAAAAGAAATTCTTACAGTATGCAAAGAAGAAAACAATATTGGAAAAATAAAAGAATTTTATGATTCAAAATATCTACAAGAATTTATAGATTCATTTCATCAAATATTTTCTAATGTTTCTAATGAAGATATTTCAAGCATTATTAGAATCTTTTCAGAAATAAAAAAATATGATGATAATATAAAGGATTTTTTATTTTATAATGAATGCATCAAAAGAGAAAAAGAAAATAAAGAAATGAATTCTTTAATTTATAGATTTTCAGAAAATCATATAAATAATGAGATATTATATAAATATTTAAAAACAAAAGAAATGTTAAATGAAGAGAATTTTTTTAAATATTTTTTTTATTATATTTTATCAAAATACAAAGTATTTCTTAAAAATTTTGTAACAAATAATTTATTTTATTTATCCAATGAAAATATAATAAAATTATTTAATAATTCACTTAATTACAAAAGACATCGAGAATATAAAAGAGTTGAGATTAATAGATATATTGCCTCAAATTTCATTGAAAAATATAAAAAAAATCCTCAAAAAATTGTGGATTTTGAATTTAAAGAAACAATTTTTGGACAAGTATTTCAATCTTTGAAAGATGTAAAAGGAGATAGATTTTTTTTGGAGAAAAAAGGAAGATTATTTATAGCTCTTTTCAAAAATGAGACTGCAATAGATTTTGGTGGACCATATAATGAAATAATATCTAGTTTATGCCAAGATTTACAATCTGGCTATATTAACTTATTTATTAATACACCAAATAATGATTCAGGAAATTTAAGGGATTTATATATAATTAATCCTGATTGCCATAATGATATTCATAAAAAAGCTTATGAATTTATTGGAAAATTAATGATAACTGCTATTTCATCTGGAGTATCTTTAAATTTAAATTTTCATCCTGTCATATGGAAAAGTATTTTAGAAAATGAAATATCATTTTATGATTTCAAAACAATTAATATAAATCTATTTAATAAAATAGAAGAATATGAAAAAGCTTTAAAGGAAAAAGATAAAGATTATTTTGATAAACGTGAAGATTTTTTTTTTACTATTTCTAATTCTAATAATACTTTAATTGAATTAATTCCCAATGGAAAGGAAATACAAATTAATTTAGATAATGTAAAAGAATATATTGAATTAGCTAAATTATATAAAATAAATGAATTTAAATCTCAAATTGAATATATAAAAAAAGGATTTTTTTCTGTAATATCTATTGATTTTGTCAAAATATTGAGTTGGAAACAATTAGAAGAATTAGTATGTGGAAAGCCCGATATAGATATAAATAAATTTAAAGAAATTACTAAATATAAACCACATGAAAGATTTAAAATTATAGAGTGGTTTTGGAATTGGTTTGAAAATATAAAAGAAGAAGATAGAATTAAATATTTAAAATTTGTTTCTGGAAGGACAAGATTACCAATAAATGCATCAGAATTAGGAATTGTTCATTATATATATATAAACAAAAATATAGAAGAATATCCTAGTTCTAGCACTTGTTCTTTCATATTACATTTACCAAATTATCAAACATATGATATTTTTGTTAATAGAATTCAATATTGAATTTGTAATTGTGCTGATATAGCTGATTATTAATATCTAAAAAAAAATATACATAGCTTTCTAAATTTATGATAAAAATAAAAGTAAAATTAAACAAAAAATATTTAATTCATTTAAAGATTATGTAAAAATATTAATCTATATAGATATCAAATACATATAAATATAAATTAAAAAAATTTATTTGAAGTCAAAATGATAAATAGAAAAATAAAATATAAATATAAAATATATATAAGTAATATTTAATTAGTATAATTTTATTATTAATCAATAAAATAATAATTAAAATAAATAATTATTAAAAAAATAACAAAAAAAAAAATAATTAAAAAAAAATTTAA
>JAJJLB010019108.1:0-11274 GCA_023806845.1 Diplodinium flabellum
CAATCCCCAATCCCCAATCCCCAATCCCCAATCCCCATTATTTATAATTATTTATTCTATACTTTTTAAATAATAAATTATTAATTTTGACATAGTTTTATTTAATATTATCTTTAAATATTAAATTTAAAAAATTTCAGTTATTTTATCAACATATTTTTTATCATAATCTTTTAATTTTTTTATTTTATCATTTCTATTCCCAAATATAAATTTATCTTCCCTTTTTTTTCCAGATTCACTTTCTTTAATGATATTTTTTTCTGCATTTTTATTTCTATAATCAATTTTATTTATCAATATTTTATTCATATCATCATTCCCTACCCCATTTCTTCTACAAATAGAACATTCATCAAAATTATTATTTTTAAAAGCACAACGTATATGACTTTGATGTCCACATCCAAAGCATGTTAATACTTCAGCTTTTGAATTGACAAAATATTTACGACACACATCACATAATTTATTATTATAACAATTACCTCTTATGCTACTTTGATTTCTTTCAACTTCAGATTTAATTATAGATGATTTTAAAATTAATTTTGTATTTTTCAAAATACGATTAAAACTATTATTAGATCTAAGCATATCTCCTAAAATATTTTTAAATTCTTTATATTGTGCTTCTTTTTGTATTTCTGTAACTGTTTCAATAATATTTTGTAAGCTTACATGAAGACACATTTTTCTTAATAAATCTTCAATAATTTCAGAAATTTTCAATTCAATTTCTTTTTTCTCTTTACTTTTTTTTTCAAAACTATATAAAGTTTTAAGTAGATCAAACCATAATTTCTCTCCTTCTTTAATATTTTTATCTTTATTTATATTTTCTTTAGCTAAGGCTTCACTTGTATCTTGGCAAATTTTTATACATAAATTTAATTGCTGTATAAAATAATTATATGATTCCTCTTTACCATCTTGTAAATATGAATCAAAAGCTTTTTCAGTAGTATTTTTTGTTAAAGATAAAGCTTCATCATTTTTACCTAATGATTGATATAAATAAACAGCAGCATCATTTATTTTATCTTCCAAACATTTTTCTAAACATTTTTGTTTAGGATAAATATTTGGATATGTTTTTATTTGCTCTTTTATACTTGGTAAAACTTCATCTACTTTTTTTAATTTAATTAATAAATCTATTTGTAATATTAATAAATCACATAATGATTCATTTTTTTTTATATCATTTGTTTCTTCTTCATTATCATTTCCTTCTTCTTCTACATTATTTTTATCTTTTGAAATTTCTTCTAAATTACCCCCTTTTGATGGACATATTAATTGTCTTAAAAATTCATATTGTAATGAAGGTAATGAATCTAATTTATGTATAATTGTTATTTTTTCTTTATTTCCATAAAATTGTTTTATTATTTTATTTGTTTTTGGTACACTTATTTTTGATAATTTATCAACATTATCAATTACAGCTTTTTGTAAATTTTTAAAATCATCTTCACTTAAATTTTTATTTTTCCTAGAAAAAGATTGAAATGTTTTTTGTAGCCAAGAAAAAACATCTTCATCAAAAATTTCATCGTTATTTGGATTTAAATAATTATCTAAACAGTCAGAATATCTTTTTGATAATTCATATAATTTAATTTTAACTAAAGTAAAAGGGGAATTTTTACAAACAGAAATTATATCATCTAATTCTTCTTTTTTCAATTGATATTGTGAATCTAATAAATCTCTTAAACTTTTATATAATTCTTTAAAAAATAAATTATTTTTATCAATTTTATTATCAATTTTAATTTTATCCAATTTATGGCATTTAAAAACATCTTCTACATCGGAGGGTGTGGAACTTTTTAATTTTTCATAATCTTCATAAAATGTAAGACATTTTTTTATTCCTTGAACAATATATTTTTTAGCCGTGCCAACAACTGGTTCTAATTCAGTACATTTAGAAGCATATTTTATTAAAAATAAGCTTAAATCAAGTTCTGTAAAAAATGATTTATTTGCTTCTTCTAAATTAATTATTATATTATTTATTACACTATTTGGATTATTATAATCTATTTCTTTACCATTTCTATTTGTTTTTATTGAAGTTTTTTGAATATTATCTACCTTAATAATTTCACCAGATTTTTTAGTTAAAAAATCAGAATCAGATTCTTCTTCTAATTTTTGTAAAATAGTTGGATTTATTTTTTTAAAATCATAATTTTTTATAATTCTTGAAATATATGGTTCATTTACAAAATTTGTCATAATATTAAAAAACGAATATGAATCAAATTTCATTAAATTTACAAAAATTTCATCTTGAAGAATCCAATAATATAAAGTAGCTATAAAACATTTATATTCTTCTGATCTCATATCAAATTTTAAAAAATTAACATCCATACCTAAAGAAAATTTATTTCCTTTTAAAGCCATATCTATATACCATAATAATTTATGTCCAATATATTCTGTACTTATTTCCATATTATTTATGTCTTTTATATCATTAGTTCCACACATATCAAAATATGATTTAAATTTTATATCATTTTTTTTAGCTTTTTCTTCAAAAGATTTATACATTTTAGCTACAGGTAAAAAAAAATCTTCATAATTGTTACTATTAGAAAATATTAAAATCATTAAACTAAAAAGATTTTCTTTAAAAACTATTTTTTTAATTATTGAATTTGAAAGACATTTAAAATTAAAATGAGAAAAACAATGAGATAATAATGATAATTCATTATTACCTTTATAAGTGGTATATAAAGCAATTAAAGAATCTTCAGATAAATCTTCTTGACTTAATAAATCATTAAATATAAAAGGCTCTAATAATTTATAAAATAAATCTATTTTACCTTTTGCTTTAAAAGTTTCGTTAACATTTTTCAATAAATAATTAACATCTTTCATACCAATACAAAATTCAATAGTAACATTTATACAATTGATTAATCTCTTTTTCTTCTCTTCATTACTCTCTTTAATTTTATCTTTTTCTTCTTTATTATCTTTTAAATTAAAATCTATATATTTATTTAATAATTCAATTAAATATGGAGATAAAAATTGGGCTCTTTCTTTCATACTTATAGGGACATCAGGAAATGAAGTGATATTACCTTGATAAATATCTATTCCTAGACACATTGCTCCAAACCAATTATTATCTTGCACTAAATTCTCTATACAGTCTTCAAAATTTAAAACTTTTCCTAAATGTAAGCCTGTTTTTGTTAATAAAAATATTCTTTTATTCATATTATTTATAAAATATCTATAACAATAATTTTTATTATTTGGATTATTAGAAACATCAATATTTATTAAATTTGAATCTATTATATTTCCTTCATCAACAAGAGCTTTTTTATTATATTCATTATTAGAACTATTTTTATTATAATTTCCATATTGAGTAAAAGCTGTATTCATAATTTTAATTGTACCTTTTTCATCAAAAAAATAAATAATACTTGCTGAAACAAAACCTAATCTAATAACTGGTAAATTATTGACAAAATAACTTATAGGCCCATCATTATTTAAAACAATATCTTCATCTTGAATTTTCATACTATATAAAGTTATTATATTTCCCCATGAAACTGCTAAAAGAATATTATTTTCTCTTATTTGTTCTTCAAAGTTTTTTTGGTGTATACTAGTAATAGTATCATTAAATTCAAGTGGGGGACAACCCCATCCAAAAGAAATATCCGGAACACCGAAAAAATCTTTTGGAACAAAATCTGGCCTGGATATTTCAAAAAAGGAAATTAATACTGGTCTTAAAATATATACTCTTATTTTATTTATATTACCAAAGGCTCCTAAAACTATTTGCTTTTCTCTTAAAGGCTTAAATTGAGTCATTGCATATGTCGGTTCACTATCTTTATATATTAAAAAATCCTGAACTGTTTTTTTTATAAATTTTAATGTTAATGTTAATTTTAATAATTGTCCATTTGCATCAGTAGATAAAAATTCAAAAATTTTTCTTTCTGATATTGAACAAAATTGAATAACTAATATTTTTGATTTTTGAATGTTTTTCATCGTATAAATTAATTGAGGCTTTATTCCATCCCATAAAGATATATATCCATTCGAATAACCTATTACTATAAATTCTAAATTCGGGGTAATATCTATAGAAGTTGGGTAATAATCTATATTTTTTTCTTGTGGAATATATTTTCTTATTTCTAATCCATTTTCTATTGAATATAAAGTAACACTTCCATCTTTATCTCCAGCTAAAAAATTATTATCTTTTATTTTAAGACATGTAATATTTCTTATTTTTGATTTTATATTATATGATAAATTTTTTTTGAAATCAAAAGAAAATAATTGAAATTTAACATTTGTTTTAGATTTATATGAAGATAATATATGCAAAGAATCTTTGTCAGAACTAGGCAAAAAAGTATGATAATATCTTTCTATAGTATCTACTAAATCTAATGGACTTAAATCTTCATATTGTTTAAGGATGTTTTCATTTTTTGAAATATCTTTATTTTCATGTAATTTTTCATCAATTGTTATTTGGTTGTATTCCATTTTTATTTATATATATAAATTGTTTTTTATAATTATTGGAATTAAAAAATAATAAAATTAATAACCGCTAACCGCTCAACGCTAACCGTTATTCAATAACCTATAACCCATAACCTATAACCTTTTAACATTATATAATATGAAACTCAACTGGTCAACAATCAAGAAGATTATTCAGATTCTCATCACTATCCTTACCTCTGTAGTCGGTACCCTCTGCGTACAGTCGTGCATGCACTCTTAACGTTAACCCTAACCTTAACGTTAAGTGTTCAAGAAGTTCAAGAGGTTCAAGAAGTTCAAGAAGCTTAGTAGGTTAATAGCTTATTAGCTTAATCGGTTCTATAACCTTTAACCATTTACCCTTAACCTTTAAGCATTTTGGCTGTTGGCTTCTATAACCTATAACCTCTAACCTATAACCTTTACAAAAGTGAAAATTCTAAAGTCCGTTAAGTACATCATCGTTCACTGTGTGGCTAACAGGTGCAACAAGCCCTTCAGCGTGGAAAAACTGATAAAATGTGGTGTTGACAAGTACGGGCAGTGTAGCTACCACTACTATGTTCGTTATGACGGGACAGTTGTCCCCCTGCTGCCAGAGTCTGTTCAGGGTGTCCATGCCAAGGGCTATAACAGTTGTTCCCTTGGCGTAGTCTATGAAGGAGGTCTGAATGAAAACGGCGTGCCAGCCGACACTCGTACCGAGCAACAGAAACATGCCCTCTACGAGTTGCTGAAAGCCCTTGTACATGATTATCCATCGGCTCGCATCTTAGGCCATTGTGAACTCCCAGGCGTCCACAAAAGATGTCCCTGCTACAAAGCAAGCACTGAGTATACCGACCTGCAAACCAGATTCTAAGCAAAAGACCCGCTATCTCGCAAAAGATAACGGGCCTTTTTGCTAACTCTTAGCTTTTATAACGTTAATCTTAATCCTAACGCTAACTCTAACCTTAACTTATTAAGCTATTAAACGGTAAACGATAAACTTGAACTCCTTGAACTTTTGAACTCCTTGAACTTTTGAATTCCTTGAACTTTTGAACCCTTAAACAGTTAACGTTAGCGTTAAGGTTAGCGTTAACGTTATAACCAATAACCTTTATTAACGTTCCCGTTAAGGTTATCGTTTGCATTTCCGTAAGTTCGTAAATTCGTTTCTCGCAAGAAAAACTCCCGTTTTCTTTGTGTGTATTAGTTTTATCACTACCTTTGCAGTACGAAACGAGCATTTTGTTATTTATTTGAAGAAACATGAAGTCGAGAAAAGAATACATAGAGCTTATTAGGAGTCATGCCGGCGAACTTAAAGAACGTTTTGGCATCACCTCTTTGCGCATATTCGGCTCCGTTGCTCGCGACGAACATCATGAAGGAAGCGATGTGGACCTCTTTGTAAGTATGCCGCCCAAGTTCTACAACCACATGGCTGCCGTTCGTTATTTGAAAGATTTATTAGGCTGTGATGTCGACCTTATACAAGATCATCGCAATATGCGTCCCTTTTTTCGCAAACAAATAGAAACCGATGGAATACTTGTCATATAAATAACTGGAAATCGTTGAGGACTTGCTTCAACAAATCAAGGGCGCGATTCTTGATATTCAGAAATGGAATGATAAAATTTCCAGTGCTGATGATTGGCTTTCATCTCCAGATGGTATGAAGACTTTGGCAGCCAGTTGTATGCTCATTGAAGCAATTGGAGAAGGATTCCGAAAGGTAGATGATAAAACGGCAAAACAACTCCTTCCTTCTCGTCCTGAGATTCCTTGGCGTGATGTAATAGGAATGCGCAACCATTTGGCACATGGGTATTTTGACATAAACACAGATCTTGTTTTTGATGTTATAGCGAATGACCTGTCTCCTTTATTAGAAGCGACAGATTATTTCCTAACCCATCTTTACGAGTTGCTTCCTGTTGATGATGGCACATTACCAAATCAACAATGAATGACATAGAGTTATGTAACTTTCATTATATTATAGCCTTTCAGCCTCACCGTTGAGAGGCTTTTTACTCACGTTTTTTCTTTGTTATCACCTTGAACCCTTGAACTCCTTGAACTCTTGAACTTTAATTCAGTTCTCGTTCTCGTTCCCATTGAAATCGATAATAACCAATAACCTATAACCAATAACCTTTATTATGTTCCCGTTAAGGTTATCGTTTGCATTTCCGTAAGTTCGCAGATCCATTTTTCACAAGAAAAACAGCACTTTTCTTTGTCCGAATAGAATTTATTCGTATTTTTGTGGCGTGATTGGATATTTTAAAAGCGTTATGACAGCAGAAGAAGAGAAAATAATCCAGATGATTCGAGAGACTGGCCGTAAGGTTGTTCCACCAGACGGACAGGTTTGGCTCTATGGTTCCCGTGCCCGTGGCGATGCCCATGAGGGGTCGGACTGGGATTTGCTTATTCTGCTGAATAAAGCATCTATTACAACAGAAGATGAAGATATTATTTCTTATCCTTTCGTCGTTGCAGGGTGGAAGAATAACGCTGATGTAAGTCCGCAGCTTTATACGTTTGATGAATGGAAGGCACGTTCATTTACTCCATATTATAAGAATGTTGAACAAGACAAACTGCTGATAAAATGAATCTAAAAGACGACGAAAGACAAACGCTGGTAAATTTGTATTTAAGCAAAAGCGATGAAGCTATGGAGGATGCACACCTTAATAGTAGTCAGGCGCGTTGGAATGCTGCTGCCAATCGTCTTTATTATTCCTTATTTCATGCTTTAACTGCTTTATTTGTTAGTGATGGGATTCCCGTTCGTTCTCATAGCGGCATGAAAGTAAAATTCGGTAAAGAGTATGTTTTGACAGGATTGGCAAGCGAAGAAGAAGGCAAGTTATTATCCCAAATGGAAACAATGCGTGAACGCGCAGATTATGATGCCACATTCACAGCTTCCGAGCCTATCATAAAAGAACGTACAGAAGCCGTTGAGAAAATGATTCAGCATATAAAAGAACTTATCTTTAGAAGTTAAGTGATTAAGAATCTCCAAAATATACTTAGCCTTTCAGCCTTACCGTTGAGAGGATTTTTACTCACGTTTTTTCTTTGTTATCACCTTGAACCCTTGAACTCCTTGAACCCTTGAACTCCTTGAACTCTTGAACTTCTTGAACTTTTGAACTCCTTGAACTCTAACTAGTTAAGGTTATCGTTAACGTTAAGGTTAGAAATCCGTAAATCCGTAAATTCGAAAATCCGAAGCATGATTGGTTTATTATGTGTGCCGCTGAATATAACCGATCTTTGAACGCCAAGGCAGTTGACCCTCATTTTAAATTGGAAAAATTTGCTGTAGGTAAGATTAAGGAGCGTTATTCCATAGAAACAAGCATGGATTCCGATGAACTTAAGATAATTCAAAATAAGATAAAAAGAAATTTAACGGTAAAAAATAATGTGTATGGGAAAATGGCACATAAACTTATAAGCCAGTTAAAAACTCCCAATTCCAGATTTCACTTATCCTATGATTTCACTAACGAGAAAGATATTGAGGAATTCATTTCGTGGTATAACGTAATTAAACGTCCCATAAATAAACAGACAATAAATCAAATAAGTCGCGAAATTATCTCCAAGGGCGGCTCAGAAGAGTTGTTCCAGGATATGGTAGAATCATACAATTTCGACCTTATTGGGTCTGATGAAATAGATGAAGAAGATGATGAATTCTAAGAATATGTTTATATAAGAACCATTATAGTTATATCGCTTCCCCTCTCTAACGGTCCGTGAGGATCATGAGGAATATCATTATTAAATATGGATATGTTAGTAAATTTTCATTAGGTTAATTTAAATGGTTGGTATTTACCAATCAACCTCCGCCGTCTGCGACAGATAGCGGAGTTTTTTTTGAAGAAAAGTATTGTTTTTCAAAATATAATTTGTAATTTTGCGGCATAAATTCAAAATGTCAGTTTGAAGATTAATGAATAAGGCGGTTTTAAAACAGATATTGGCATCCAATCAGAAGGATGTAGAGAATTATCAGGTAGTACCTCGTGAGTTACCTTCCGACGAGTTCGAAAGGCGTGTGTTCATCGGCGTTCGCAGAGCAGGCAAATCATTCATGCTTTATCAGAAGATGCAACAGATGCTTGCCGAAGGACGCGGTTGGGACGGTATGCTTTATCTTAATTTTGAGGATGACCGTCTGGCCGATTTCACTGCTGAGGACTTTGAGCTGATTCTTGAGTGTCATGCCGAGATGTACGACCAGCGTCCCATGCTCTTCCTTGACGAGGTGCAGAACATCGACGGTTGGGAGAAGTTTGCGCGTCGTATGGCTGATGCAAAGTATCGGGTCTGGATTACTGGTAGCAACGCAAAGATGTTATCATCAGAGATTATGACCACCCTTGGAGGCCGTTACCTTACCACTGAGGTCTACCCATATAGCTTTCAGGAGTTCCTTATTGTCAATGAAGTGCCTTTCGATGAACATGCCTTGTTGGCTACCGAATCACGTGCCAAGATGCTGCGCGCGTGGAGTGAGTACCTGCATTGGGGAGGGCTGCCAGAGTCTGTTGGGCTCAGCGTAAAGCGTGACTACCTGACCAGTACCCTCCAGAAGATTTATCTGGGCGATATTGTCAGCCGCAATAAAATCTCCAATGCCAACCTCCTGCGTCTGCTGCTTAAGAAGCTGGCCGAGAGCGTTAAGCAGCCCGTTTCCTACAACCGGCTCTCCAACGTTCTGTCGTCGGTGAGCGGAAAGATTACCATGCCCACCGTCAGCAAGTACATCGAATATTGCGAGGACGCATGGCTACTCCTACGTCTGCGCAACGTGTCTGCCGCCTTTGCCGACAAGGAGACTTTGTGCAAATACTACTTTGTAGACAACGGAGTACTCAACCTTTTCCTGCTTGATGGCGATACTTCGCTCCTTGAAAACCTCACCGCCTTGACCCTATTTCGCAAGTATGGTCATGACAAGGATAACGAGCGTGTGTTCTTCTACAATGACAAGGTCGAGGTGGATTTCTATGTTCCAGAAGATAAGTTGGCCGTACAGGCATCCTATAGCATCACCCAGGCAGAATCCACTTTTGACCGTGAACTTGAAGCCCTGAAAAAACTGCCAAAGGTTTTGCCTTGTGACCGTCGCGTCATCCTGACCTACGATGAGTCGGACACTATCACCGATGAGTTTGGCACTATTGAGGTCATGCCACTTTGGAAGTGGATTCTCGAACTTTAATAATGAGTATATAAGCTAAAAAAAAAGGTACCGCCTGCGGGAATGCAAGATAATTGATTAATAGATGTTATTCTGAAATCTTCCACAGGTCATTGAGCTTCTGCTGGACGGCGGGAGCAAGGGCGGGGATGTTGTGGGCACGCTCGAACTGGCGGATGTTCTGATAGGTCATCTTCATCTTGTTGTCCTTTTTCTTCTGTTTCAGTTCAGCCTTATCGACATAGGCACGCTCGATGGTGAACACCTGTACGCAGTAGATGTTGTGGACGCTCTTACCTTCTTTGTTATCCTTATCGAAACTAATCATTAGCTGCGACATGACGAAGTCCTCGGGGGCACAATGGCCGTCTTCATCTATCTTGTAAAGGATGAAGTCGGCATCCTTACGGTTTCTCTCCTTGGCGTCTTCGGCTTCGCGCTTCTTCAGTTTCTTTTCCTTGCCCTGGGCTTCCAGTTTGTGGGCAACCATCTTGTGACCCTCGTAGGTGAAGCGGCGCTGCTCAGTCTCTTTGTTGTCGATGATATAGCCAATGGTTCCCTTGAAGTCGCTGATGCGCTTGCGCCCATTGCCCTCGTCGATAATCTTCACTTGGATGTCCTTTCCGCTATCTTTTATTCTCTCCTCCAGCGTCCTCATCTTGATATGGCTGTTCTTGTCGAGCTTGCCTCCAATTATGCTGTTTAAGAGAGTCTTGATAACGCCGTAGGTGGCCTTCGAGGCGGTGGAGGTGTTGGCAGAGAGCTTCTTCTTTGCACGGTCTATGACATTGTCGGTAAGGCCTGCACGGTAGTAGAAGACACCATACTCGTCGTCGTAGAAATAGGCGCGGTAGTAGGTCTGTGCATAGACATAGGGCTTCTTCTTTACCACAATCTCGGGCAGTCCGAAGTCGGCATCCTCGAGGGTGATGACACAGTTGTTACCACTTACTTTATACAGTTGAGGCTTAAATGCCACGTGGCTCAAGGAAATGGTCTCGGCTCCTTTCACATCTTCCAGAACGCCGTCGATGTCGGTGATGCCGATATACTTGGCATCGGTGGTCATTACTGAGACATAGGACACAGGCTGGCCGTTTTTGTCTATCGTACGGATTTTCTGTGCTGTGGCAATCGCCGTAGCCATAATAAAGACTACGGCAATGGATAAGAACTTCTTCATTGTTAGTGGCTTAGTCTATGAAACGTCGGGTGATGTCGCCGTAGTTCTCTATGCGACGGTCACGAAGGAAAGGCCACCAACGGCGCACCTGCTCAGCACGTTCGATGTCTATGCTGACTATGATGCTCTCTTCTTCGTCGGTTGAGGCTTCATAGTGAATCTCACCCTGAGGACCACAGACGAAAGAGGTGCCCCAGAACTGTATGCCGTTAGTCTGCTGGCTGGGGTCTTCCTCATTGCCAACACGGTTGACGGCTACGACGGGCAGTCCATTGGCACCGGCGTGACCACGCAT
>JAJJLB010019109.1:0-11256 GCA_023806845.1 Diplodinium flabellum
AATCCCCAATCCCCAAACCCCAAACCCCAAACCCCAAATCAAAAAAAAAAAAAAAAAAATAAATAATTTTAATTTTAAATAAAATAATTAAATATTAAAAATATTTTAACCATTGTTACTTTAATTATTTAATATAAAAATAATTAATAATTATTTTTAATAAAATTTAAAAATATTAATGGGAAACGATTCGAATAGAAAAGATGATAATAATAATAATGATTATATTACTTTCCAATCAATACAAGAATCATTAGGCTTAAAAAATCATTCTTTATTTAAAAAATATCTTCAAGAAGTATTTATAGATTTAGCAACATTAAAAAATGAAAAATCTAAATCTAATGAAAAGCATTTATCTCTTCTAACTTTTCATGATTATATAAAATTACCAATTTTTATTTCAGAGAAATTATTTAATTCATTTGCAACATCAAAAAATCAAGAAGGTTTAACAGAAGATGAATTTGTAAATGGATTTTTTAAATTATATATGGGTACATTCCAAGAAACTATAAGAGTAATTTTTAATTTATTAGACTTTGATAAAGATGGTATAATCAAAAAAGATGATGTAAAATTAACTTTAAGCTATTTACCATTAAATAATGTAAATGAAGAAAATGATAAAAATATAGAACATATAAATGAAATGTTAGGCTTTCAAATGAAAAGTTTAGAGGAAATAGAAGATATAGTAAATAAAACATTTAAAAAATATGAAGGTAAAATGAAATTTGAACAATTTAAAGATACTGTACAAAATAAAAATAGTGATGCATTTTTACAAATAATATTTTTTTTATATCAACAAAAACCATTTAGTTCCAAAAATATAGATAGTTTAAAAGTAAAATATGAAACAGTAAAAGATACAGAATATGAAAATATGGTAAAAGAATACAATAGAAAAGCAAAAAAATGTGTAACTGTAAAAATAAAAACTCCAAATCAATTAAGTACATTATCCCCAGTGCAAGCATTTTTTAAAAAAAAATTTAAAATTAAGGATTTAACATTAAATAATGATGAGAATGATGAAAATGATTTTAAAAATAAAAGTTTATTCCTAATGGGACCTTTAGATTTAAATAAAAGTGTACCAGCATTAAGTAAATCTGATTTAGTTATATATGAAGAAAATGAAACAAGTAAAAATTTCGATAAAAATAATATTACAATTAATAATAACGATTTATTTAATAAAAATATGTCTATAATTAGATTAAATAATGATACAACTTTAGCTGATTCTTATCAATTAAAAAATTCAAATTTCAATAATTCTAAAGATAATATTAAAAATATAAAAGAAATTGTGGACAAATCAAAAGAAAGAAAGTTTTCGCCTTCTAAATATTTAAAAAAACAAGAAAGTTTGAATAATTTAGCATTAATGAATAAAAGTATAGATTATGAAAATAATTTATCTTTTAATGATAGTAAAAATGATATTAATGTTAATGACATTAATAATGAAGAAAACAATATAATTTATGAAAATTGGGTGTATAAATTAATAGAAAATAAAAAATTAAAAAAAGTATTTTTATCTTTAATAAATAAAGATTTATTTTATTATAAAGATAAAGAAAAAAATAATTTTTTAGGTATGCATAATTTATCTGGTTGTTTTGCACATGAATATCCAGAAACAATAGATTTTGAATCTAGAACATTTTATGTTTTTGATTTATTTTTTAAGAATAAAACAAAAATAAGAAAATTTTATACACCACATAAAGAAATAATGAAAGATTTTGTTTCAAAAATAAAAGAAGCTATTGGGTATATGAAATTTTCAGATTTTTATGATTTAAAAGAAGTTATAGGTAAAGGTAAATTTAGTGTTGTACATTTAGGTATACATAAAAAGACACAACAAAAAGTAGCTGTAAAAATAATAAACAAAGAAAGGATAAAAACAACTGAAGATAAAGAATTAGTAAGAATAGAAATAGGTATTTTAAAATTATGCCATCATCCAAATATTGTCCGTCTATTAGATCATTTAGAAAATGAAGATTATATATTTATAGTAACAGAATATATAGAAGGCGATACATTACATAAATATTTCAAAAAAAGAAAAATAGTATTTACTGAATCTGAAGCATGTTTAATTATGACACAAATAGCAAATGGTGTAAAATATTTACATAAATATGGAATTGTTCATAGAGATTTGAAGCCAGAAAATATTATGATAACAAAACAAAATAATATTGATATAATTAAAATAATGGATTTTGGCTTATCTAAAATTGTGTCTTCCCAAGAAAAAATGGTAGATGGATATGGCACTTTATCATATGTATCTCCCGAAGTTTTATTAAGAGTGCCATATAATAAAGAAGTTGATATATGGTCTTTGGGAATAATATTATTTTATATGTTGTGTGGGCATTTACCTTTTAAAGGAAGTAATCAATCTATTGTTGCTGATAAAATTGTTAATGATGATTTGGAATTTGATGAATATGAATGGAAAAAAATGAGTAAAGATGTTAAAAAATTAATTAGTGGATGTCTTATTAAAGAACCTGAGGAAAGAATTACTATTGAAGAATTTTTAAATCATCCTTGGATTAAAAAAAATTTTAAAGAAAAAAATTCTTAGTGATTTATTAATTTTTAATCAAATTTTTACTGGTAAATAATAATGATTAATGATTCATAAAAATAATTTTTTTATTAAAGGAAAAATAAATTTTTCCTCATTAACTATTAATTATTATTTATTTATTATTTTTTATAATATAATTATTTTATAATTATTTATATTAATTTATAATTAATTTATAATAATTAATTTATAATTAATTTATAAAATTTATTGATAAATAAAATATTACTAGTATAATATTTATTACAAATATACAAAGATGTATAAATTAAATAATAATATTATTATGTAAATTGCTTCTTTTCTTCATTATTTAAAACAACAATTCTTATTTTTGAACCTTCTTTATCTTTATATCCAAAAAATAAAACATTTGGTTTTTCAAAATAAAAGTTATAAAAATAGCATTCTTCATTCGGAATAACAAATCTAGAAAATATAACTTTAAAATTAATAGGATTTAAAATATTTATTAATCCTAAATTAGATAGTCCAACAATTATTTTTCCTTCTTCAGTTAAATCAAAATTTGTAATTTTATCTTTAAATTGTCCAAAACATATTCCATTTAATGAATATCCTTTTAATTTATAATCATCATTTCCTTTATTTATTAAAACATATAATAAATCATATTTTGACATTTTTATTTCAACTATAATTTCATTTTCATTATTTTTATAATTATCATTTATATCAAAAAATGTCAAAAATTCAAAATCATGGAAATTTCTTATTATTACAGTATTTTTATCAGAAGAAATAATTATATTTAATTGTTCATTATATAATATTGAAGTTATACTATTATAATTAGAATTTATTTTTTTAATTAATTTTAATTTTGAATTTAAAATATCATCTAAATCAATAAACCAATGATATAATTTTCCTTTATTATCTCCTGTAATAAATTCTTTTTCATTTATTCTTATAATAGATGTTATAAATGAATCTAATAAAAATTGAAATTCCATATTTGGCAGTATAAATTTAATTGTATTATCCAAATAACGACAAAAAATAAAATGTTCTTCTTTTAATTCACAAAATAAATATTGTGGTTTTAATATAGGATATCCATAATTATTTTTTTTAAATAATAAATAATTTTTATTTACATTTATTTTCTTTTTATATTTATATTCTTTATTTTTTCCTTGTTTATTATAAACCTCAATTTCTTTATTATTACATATACAATAAAGATAATTATTATTTATACTTTTTATAAAATAAATAATATTATGCTTTTTATTTTTATCATCATATAATATTTGTATCATACTTTCATTTCCAGGAGTTTCCATGGTTTCTTGATTTTCAGAACTTTCACTAATATTATTACTACTTGATTTACTTAATAAATCTTGTTCATTAGGATAATTATAATATGAAGGTAAATCAATGTTAAATCCATTTTTATAAATTCTTTTAGGATGTTTATCTGTTAAAAGTTGGAAAGGACATTGTCCAAAGCTTATGACCATTCCTAATATTTCTTTTATTTTATGATATATTTCATTTTCAGGCTTTTTCATTCTTTTTAATTCATATATTATTTTTTTAATGTCTATATTTTGTCCATATGAATATTTATTAAAATTTCTTAATCCTTTTCCTGATATATTATCTTTATTAAATTGATTTATACCAAAAATAAAATCAAACCATTCATTTATTTTAGTATTTACTTCATCATTAGTGTTTAACATATTTTTAAATTTATATAAAAAATCATAAGCATTATTTGCATAAGGTTTAAATTCAACATTATGAATTCTACCACCTAAATTTCTATCTGATTGTTTTCCAAAATCATTTACATTTAAATTAATATATATTTCAGGTATTGTATATAATTCTGGTATAGGCTCTCTATTATTATTATTTTTTTCACATAAAAGTAGAGTTTGTCTAATATCAAAAAATTGTCTATCAGGGACATCAAAATTATTACTTTGAAATTTAATCATGCTTTCAGTAAATGGATTTGTCCTCATTAAATAATAGCATATATAAGCAGATGTTGAATAATGATTACTATGCCAACGATTAGTATTTTCAGAAGAATCCTTAGGAATATTTAAATATCTATCTTTTGATTCTTCATCTTGGATAGACATGGGGATGTCAAAATCCCTAATTCTCCTATCCTCCATGAATATCCATGGCATTAAAGGATATTGATTTGAATCATTATATGTTCTTGATGAAAATTTATTTAATAATAAAAGATAATCATATGTTGATATTTTTCCTTCTTTCCATTTTTTAGAAAACTCTTTATTATCAAAATATTCTTTTATATTTTTTATTACGGGGATTCCATTATTTTTTAATATATCTAATATTTCATAATTTAACTCTTCTGAAAAAAAATTAAATAAATAATTATTACCATTTTTCATAAATATTTCTAATGACATCCAACAAAATATAAATTTTCTAGATATAACTTCTTTTATTTCAGTTAATTCTATTATAATTATTTTATTTTTTTCTAGAAAGTCAAATTCCATACAACAACAAGCATAATCTAGTAAATTATCTATTTTTCTTCTATCGTTTTCTATGTCACTTTTGAATAAAATACAATTTCGGAAAAAATAAATATAACCAAAAACTCCTCCTTCATAAGTTATTAATTCACAATTTTTTGATAAAATTGTTTTATCATCTTTATTTATTATAGTATCTTTATGAGCATAATCATATTTTTCTAAAATATTTTTTGATGGGAATAAATATTTTGTTTTAGGATAAAAATTTCTTTTCTTTATACATTTATGAGAATATTGAAAATATTCATTTCTAATAAAATTAAAATCTTTTTTTAAAAAATGTTTTACATAATTATTTCCAAGTCTATTTTTTAATTTTGTTGGATAATTTAAATAATATTTATTTATATCAGATATTTCTTTATGATATAAAATATAATAAATTTTTCTAATATTAACAAAATCTTCATCATAAGTTAATAATTTAATAAAATATAAACTAAAATAATTTCTAATATAATTTTTTAAAAATTTAGGTAAAATTTTATATTCTAAATGTCTAACTTTTTCTTTTTTTTTCAAAAAAAATGCAGAACTAACTCTAATAATATTTCTATTATTATTACTTGATTCAAAAGTAGATATATTATTTAAATAACTTAATTTACCACAACTTTTAACTGATTCAATATTTAAATTACAAGAAGATATTTCTTCTTTTTCATCTCTTAAAGAATTTTTACTATAACTACTTCCATCTCCATAACTATTAGATGCATCCTTATAAAAAGATTTTTTTTTATCAAATTCATATATATTTATATTTACTTTGGTAGATACTAATTTAGCTTTTCCTAATCTATTATATAATACAAATCTATATTTTCTTGAAGCTTTTTCATTTTTATTTATTTTTTCAATTAAATCATTTTTATCATATTTTTTATTTAAATTATATTCATTAATTATATAATTTTTAAATTCTTCATATATTTCTGTTTGATTTTCACTTTTTGATACCAATGGATTATATGTTATATATTTTTGTTGTAATCTTTGAGCATCCTCACATAATAATTCACTTGTTTTAATTAAAAAATTTAGTAAAATGCTATTTTTTTCAGTTTTTTCTAATTCTTGAATATATATTGTTAATTTAATTAAAAATATTATAGTTACTGAAAAATCATTTTCATCTTCTATATATTCTTTTTGATATTTTTTTATTGCATAATCCCTTAATAAGCATAAATCTTTAAATGTAGAGATAATATTAACATTAATTATAGACTGTATATTTTTTGTTTTTTCTTTCATTACAGATAATTTATCTATCATATAACATAATGAATATTCCCATATTTTCTTTTTCTTCTTTTTTTTACTTTTATTATCTTCTTCTAATTCAGCAAAGCTTTCAAATAATGAAAAAATATTATTTGTTAAATATGTATTTGATGTATTTTGAATAATTAGCAATTGTATTATCTGTTCTTCAAATATACAACTTTGATTTTCTAATTCTACTTTTTTTATTTCATCTTCTTCTTCTTTTGCCAAATTTTTATATTCTAAATATAACTCAAAATGTATTTCAAATAATATTTCTAAAATAAGTTTTTTATTTGGAGTATATCTGGAATTAATAGGGTCCTCTATAGGAAATAATATTTTTAAATATATAAATTGTGTTGTTCTTAAAAATGTTGTTAAATATAATACAATTGGTTTTATATTTTGTATAAGATATTTTCTTTTAGTTTTATAAAAAACAATTTTATATATTAATAAAATTAAATTTTTATTATTAAATTCTAAAACATCTTTTTCTCTTTTTAGTTCATTTAAATCAATATTTTTATAATTATAAAACTTTTGTATAATATATTCAATTGTTTCGAAAACAAATTTATTATTATCATTAATATCTATATCTCTAATATATATTTCAAATAATAATTTAAAATAAAATGGATCAATTAATTTAAATATTGTTTCATCTATAATATTATATAAATTGTTTTTAACTTTATTAGTAAAATTTTCAATAAATTTATCATTATTTTCATTATTTTTATTTTTTATTACTTTGTTATTAAATACATATAACATTTTAAGCATATTTTTTTGCATTTTTAAATTGTCAAAAATACTTATATAAAAGCTAAGAGAATTTTCTTTTGAACAAAATAAATTATTAATCATTGGTTTTAATGTTTCTTTTTTTCCTTTTTTCTTATCATGATAGTAATTTAACATATTCATTAATAAATCATTAAATTTATCATATACATATTCAAAAAATTCCAATTTTCCCATAATAAATGTATCTGATTCTTCTTCTCCTACTCTTTGTATTAGTTGTATAATTATTCTACTTAAAAATCTTGTTATTATATAATTTTTTTCTTCTAAATATAATTTTTCACTTTTTGATTTTATATTTTTGATATATTTCAATTTGGATTTATTTGACATATTTCTAAATTGAGATACAAAAAAACTATTAAAAGTATAAGGAGATATAGTAAAAGTATTAAAAAATTTAAATTTGTTTAATAATAGAGCATCAATTGAATCACTTGATAATTCAAATTTTTTATTGGCTAAATTTTGAGCTGAATTTAAATTAGTTACACTCATATGCTCATTATTTCTTTTTTTTGGAGTTTTTAAGTTGAAAGTAGATGTACCTTTATATAAATTAGTTGAGCTTTTCATTGTGGATCTAAAAGAATTATTATTAACATTTTCTTTTGTAAATATTTTTTTTTTCTCTTTTAATTCATTAGTAATAATTTTTGAATTATTTGCATAATTAATTTCATCTAAAAAACGTATACATAAAGATTTTGTTAACTCAGAAATTTTTAATTCTTTTATTTTATTTTCATCAATAATTATATTATTATTATCATTTTCATCATTAATTCTGAAATTTTTATAATCATCTTCATCATACATATTTTCTTTATAATTATCTCCTTCATAATTATTATTATCATTTTTTATAGAATAATTCATTTTATTTATTTCATATTTATTACTCAAAATTCTAAATACTTCATTAAAAAAATCATTCATATTTTCATTATTTTGTAAACAAAATGTAATTAAAATATCATATGTTTTTTTATCTTCTTCTAAACATAAATATAAATTTTTTAAATATTTATATATTAATATTAAATTGTTTAATTCTTCTTTTCCTTCATCAATATCAATATTTTTACTACTTTTTTTATTTATTGTATTTAGACTATTTTTTCTATTTACATTTTTTAAAGACTTTTTGTTCAATATTCTTGAATTATAATAATTATCAGAATCATCTGATAAATCTTCTTCACTAATATAATTGCAATTAAGGTCTAAATCATTTAGTTTTACATCTGAATAATTTTTTAATTTTTTTATATATATTAAAAAACACTCATCATTATTATTTAATAAAGATAAAGAAAGACATTTTTGAATTAGTTTGGAATATAATTTTTTAATACTTTTTGGGGCTTTTTTTTCTATATACAATTTATCAAAATTTAATATTTTCGAAAAAATTTCATTTGTTAAAAAATTTGTATTATATTCTTCTAAATATATTAATATAGTTTGAAATAATAATTCAAAAACTTTTTCATCATCATTTGGATAATTATTATAATCAAAAATAAATCCAAAATAATTAAAAAATATATTTTTATTTATTAATAAATATAAATGACTAATAATAGAAGATAAAAACATGAGATTCAATTTAAAATCATTTTTTGAATTTAATGATATTAAATTATTTAAAGTAATTAAAAAATTATTAATATCATTTTCATTTTTCTTTTCTTGTATTTCATCCATATTTTGTAAACAATATAAAAATAAATTACAAATATATTGCAATTTCAAATATAAAATATTTTTTTCTTTTTTTAAATCAACTAATTTATTATCTATATCATATATTATTTTTTCACCTTTATTTATATTATTATAAGAACCTACAACACTAATAAAATAATATAATTCTAAATCTAGAAATTTTATTCCATTATTATTTATAAAATTTTCAAAGGTACTACAAAAATAAAATGGATAAGTAATTAATTTATTATTAACATAAATTGTTTCACCATTATAAGTTATCATTGATTGATCATTTTTTTTATCCATAAAATAATTAGATTTATATTTTTTTCTATTTGTATTACAACAACAAAAATCTTTAGTAGTTATACTTTTACTAGATATTATTAATTCCACAAATCTTGAAATATCATCTGACGCAAATTTCTGTAATAAATTTAAAACATCTAATTTTAATGAAGAAAATTCAGTTTCATAATTAATATATATAATATCTTCATAATTACATTTTAATTCAATTAATGTTTCTTCATAAAAATTTGATTTTCTGCTATTATCATCATTTATAAAACAATCATTAAATAAAATAAATGTGCCAATAATTCCTTCAAAATTATTTTGTAAATTTTTATTATTATTATTATTTATAATTTTTTCAAAACCTATATTAATATCATAGGATTCTTTACGAAAAATTAATTTTTTTTTAATAATTTTTTCTTTATTTAAATAAAAAATGCTTGTACCTTTTTTGTTATCTCCCTGATGGAAATGCCATAAGACATATGTTTTATTATATTCAATATTATTAAATAATTCTTGTATTTTTCCTAAAATGTTTACCTTTAAAATATTATTTTCAATATATATAATAAAATCAATTGTATCATCTTTTTTAATAAATGAATATATTGGATATATTTTATTATCTTGATTAATTTTATTTATTATATTTTTATCTTTTTTATTTAAAAATTCTTTTTTTATTAATTTAAATGATATAACTGTACTAAAATGTTCATTAGATAAAGTAAAACTATTATTATTATTTAAAATAATTCCATTACTATTATTATCATTAAAAACAAAACCATTTCTTATTATTAAATTTTTTTGTTCTTTTATTGTTAAATTTTCATATTTAAATAATTCAAACAAAAAATTATTTTTGGAAATTATATTATTATTTTTTGATATTATATTTTCATTTTTTTTGAGAAGAAATTGCTCATTTAAATCATTTAAATAATAATTAATATTAAAATTAAATTTATAAACTTTTACTAAAATAGGAATTACACTTACTATACAATCAAGAGATATTTGGCTTAATTCAATTAATCTATAAAATAATAATGAATTTGATAATAAATTAATATTATTATAATTAATGAGTATATATTCTTCAAATATTTTCATTATATCATTAATGATGTTTATAAAATCAATAATTTTTTTATTTCCCATTTTAATAGATTTAAAAAATAATAAAAAATTAATAACATATTCTAAAGGAGATATTCTATATATTGTCTTATTTTTTAACTCTAAATCAGTAAAATCATTATTTTCATCTTTATTTAAACACGATAATAATTTATATTTTAAAATTTTTACTAAATCTGAATTATCTATTAAATTATTTAAATAAAATATTTGTAGCAATCCAAATAATTGCTTTAAAAATATATTATTATCAAGTTTGAAAATTTTGCAAAGTTCATTTGAATTAAAAATAGAATCAATTAAAACTTTTGATAATATTCTTTTATATGATTCCTTGTTATTTGATTTTATCTTTAGTATAATATAAGAATTATCTTTATTATAAAATTTTTTGTTTAATATCAGAAATTTTTTTAATTCTTTAAATTTTTGTGTTTTTATCATTGATAACAAAAAAAAATCATAAAATTTTGTTTTTTTTATTTCTGTATTATATAACATATTATTTTTTTTATCATTATGAAATATTTGGTATAATTTATAATTTATTTTTTGTAACGATATAGAAATGCTTTTTCCTTTTTCAGACATATTAATACTAATTAAATAGTTCAAATTAATTATATAATTTTGATTTAAAATAAATAAATTTATTAATTAGAATTTATTTTTTAATAAAAACCATATATAGAAAATAAAAATGTTATAATACTTCGAAATATATAAAATATTTAATTATTTAAGAAATTTTTTTTTGGAATATATAATATTAAATTATCTTTAAAATTATTAATTAATAATATTATAATTTTATTATTA
>JAJJLB010019110.1:0-11203 GCA_023806845.1 Diplodinium flabellum
CCGAAGACAGTGAACCCGATACCAGCCAGAACATCGAAACAAAGCCTCCCACGACGTTGTAGATGCCATAGTCTTCCACTCCAAGGGCCTGCAGTATCAGCCTGCTGCTGTAAAGTGAAACGAAAAGGCTGAACAACGATCTGGCGTAGAGATAGATCGTGTTTTTTGCCAGGCGCCGCGTATTGTCTTTGGGATTCTCCAAAATAAAAACAATAGTTATTAAACCGTAATAAGGTTTTTTTTATAACGTATTTTTAATTTTCTCAAATACACTATCTCCTATTAGGTGTCTCACATCTGTTTTGATTTTCCATGCAAGGTATTCTCTGAAATTGGTCGCACGACATCGGGAAGCCCATACAAAAGAATGACGATTGTATTGTTCACTCGTTTCCGGTAATACCAAAGTGTTGGAGTCAAAAATAGCCAGAGGAGTAAGCAAAGATTGGTCATGTCTGTGTCCAGAAAATTCTGGGTATTGATCTTCCGCTTCTATTGGCGTTGGATCTTGAACCAGTTCAGGATGGCTGAAAACCAAATCTTTCCATTTTTTTAACAAGTGATTAATATTTTAAAATAAAACTAAATAATTAATAATTTAAAAATATACTAAAATTATAAGAATTTAAAAATACTTTTTTAAATAGTTTATAAAATAATAATCATATTACATTTATTATAAAAATTAATAAATAATTGTCAATTAAGCCTTTTCCCTTATACTTCATCTTTATTACCTAAAATTAGCTCTAAATGATCTTCTTTTTCTATTATTTCTGGTTTATCAGAATTATTCTTTTCTAATGATTCTATTTTATAAGTAAAGTCAAGTTTTTTATCTAAATTATAATTTTTAAAAAATATTTTTATAGAACTACCTGATATTACTTTACTTTCACATAATTTATAATTTTTATTATCCATACGGGCTAACATAAATTTATCACAATATATAAAAATTTGTAAAGGAATTATTTCTATAGTAAATATTATTTTGCAAATTCTGGAAAATTATATTTAATTTGATATTTTATATTAATGATTTCTTTATCTTTTAATCCTTGAATCATTTTAGGTATCCTTATTTCCAATTGAGCAATTCCATTTGTATTATCTACATCACTTTTAATAAGTTTTTATATTTTTCATCATAAAAATTTTCATAGATAAATCTTTAAATTTATTTTTATTGGATCTTGGTATAAAGAAGATATATATGGCCCAAATTTTAATTTAAGGTTTGGATGGGAACAACTAACTGCATTATTCACTTTATTAATTATTGATAATTTCAATAAATCTGATTTTTCATCAATCCCACTGAAATCAAGCTTATTTTTTTTTTTATTTTGATAATCTTTAGATAAGAATAGTTTTACTTTTTTATTAAAAAATTCATATTCTTCTGAAATTACTTTTAATTGACTCAATTTTGGAATTAAATTTGAATTTATTAAATTCATATTTAGCATTATTATATCTAATTAAATTCCCATTTTGTGTTTTTTCTTTTTGATAAAATATAATACTACTTTCATTATTATAATAATTTTGATTCAAAAAGATTTTACAAGAAAAGGAATCATTATCATAAAGTGTGGAATTTTTGTAATTATCAAATATTCCTTAATTTTCCTTTGATTTTTTTTTTGTTAAAGAATTAATAATAGAATCATGATTCTTGATTCTCTATAACATCAACTTTTTCATCTGGCTTCAAATAATTAAAATATATGACTCTTGAAATATTATCTAATATTTCAATTAATTTTTTATTATTTTCAGATTTCAATAATTTATCTATAATTGGAACTAATCTTGATATTATTTGATTACATTTAAATTGAGAAATTAAAGATCCTAATATATAATCTTTGTTACCTTGATAATCATTTTTTACGACATTTATAAATAAGAATAATTAATCTATCTTTTTTATTTTAGGAAGGTTTAAAACAAATTTATCATCTAATGAATTTAAATAATCATCAACTTTAGATATAAAATAAGGCTCATTTATTTCTTTTCTATTCTTAAAATCATTTATATATTTATATATTTCTCATAAAAATGATATTTTTTCAATGTTTATATAATTTATATATAAAAAAAGCATATAATGTACCATATATTATTTGTTTATTTTTTGTACAATATTCGATATTTCATCACATTTTAAATTTATTAAAAGATTAATAATTGGATTAATTTCTTGATTTTCATTTAAAAAAATTAACTTTATTAATAATATCATTTACAATCTCTTTATTTAATGATTTCATATTATCACTATATTGCTGAAAATAAGTTAATAATCGGATTTTTAATTTTAATAAATTATCTTTTTTTGGCTTGATATTTTGTAAATTTGCTTTATTTTCATCTAATTTTTTTTAATTCTTTTAATTTTTCATCCTTTAAATCTTTAAATGATAATTCATTAATTTTTATCTGAGCCTCATTAAAATAATTATGAAAATCTGATTTTATTTCTTCATTAATTTGAATTTCTTTTTTAAAAATGTCATCAACTAAAGCCTTTTCTTTTTTTATTTCATTATTATATATATATGCTTTTGAAGGATTTTTATTTAATTGATTATTTAATTGATCCATATTTGTCTGAATTAACCACAAAATACTATCTTTTGAACAAAATTGTTTCATTGACTCACATAAATCTAATATTTGATCTTTTATTTAGGTTCTATTATCTGATATAATTGAGCAGCTAAATTAATTAAATGTCTTTCTATTTTATAACAAAATGTTTTAATTTATCTTAAAATCTAATTATCTTTTAAAATAAATCCCCATACTTTTCCAAACAAAGAAGATTTATCATTATTATTAAAAAATTTTGAAATATTAAATTATTCAAGATTCTTATCTAATGATGGTTTTTTATTTATATTTTCTTTTAAAATTTTTTTAACAATAGAATGTACATTTGATTTATCAATACTTTCTCCTTTTTTATTATTTTTTATATCTAAAATAACTAAATAAAAACAATAATTCCAACGAACAATAAATCCTTCATCTTTTTTATCAAATAGTTTTTCATTGTAAAATTTAAAAATAATTTCTTTTTTGTTATCTTTTTTTATATAAATACATATCTTAATGTCAAAAATAAATTGTTTTTGGATTTTTAAATAGCATTCCATTTTACGTATATTCTCTTTTTGTTCAAAAAGAAAATTAATCTTTTCTTTTTATTCTTCTAATGATACTGAAACTGTAAAATTGGTTCCTGACAAATATAATCTAGTAAATAAATTAATTAAATAGGTAACATTCTTGACATTAGAATTACAAAAAAGTTTATATGGGAGAAACATATCCATTACCATGAATAAATGAGGAGAATCTTTTAAAGTGCTTAACAAATTTATGAAAGTTTCTCTATTTTTAACATTATAAAATTCTTTGATACAATTTATAAATTTTATGAAACTGCTAACTATTCAATTTTTCATTAAAAATGCATAATTTAAAACTACAATTAAATATTTCTTAATCTTTTGTTAATCCTTTTAATAGATGCAATTTTGATAATTCACTGATTTGTAATAATTGTTCATCATATAATTTGATAATATGAATCTTTTTGGGGATTTCACATCCTCGACTAATTCTCTTTCTGTTTTATTTTTTTCTTCTTCTTTGTTATTAATTGTCCTTTTTCATCTTTTATTTCTGGGCTATAAAAATATGAATAAAAAAAATAATTGAATGATATATTGATCTATATAATTCAAGTTTTGAATTAGTATTAAGATATTTATTAAATTCTTTTCCAATGAATCCTAGAGTCCTCCTAGTAAGTTGTAAATCTCAGGAAAAAGAATTTTCTTCAATTTTAGATTTATTTTTATCAAATTTATGAACAAAAGAATGTCTCTTTGCACATAATTGATATATTTGCCTATCTAAATCATTTTTTAGTAATGAACCGTATAAAATTCCGGCAATATCAATTTCTTTACTATCAACAGGAGGCATGCAAAGCATAAGAATTTACTTAATAAACTAGGGTCTAAGGATTTATCATTCTGTGAAGAAATATTATGACTAAAAAAATTCAGAAAATCTTCATGAACTAAAGTTGAATTAGATAAACCTCTTTTTCTAGTAAAGAAATTAGTATCTTTTCCAGTTTCATATAAATCTAATTCAGGATGTTCACCAACTAAAGTCGATATTTTTTCTGAAAGTTGTGGAGTTGAAGACTCCATCCCATCAAAGAAAACCCAATTACCTTTTTTCCTGGAATCAACAAAAGCTGAATCACAATCATTATTAAATCTATTTTCATGAATTATTATTTTTCTTATTTTTATTCTTGCTGATTTTAATATCTTTTTTTCATCATCATTTCCTTCTAATTCAATTTTTTTTATTATATCTAATAATTCCTTAAATGCCTCTGCTGTCCATTCTTCATATTTAACTTCTTCAAAACTTTCATTAATTTTATCTTGTATTTTTTCGAAACTTTCCACATTTTTAAATGTTTTTGATAATTATTCTTACTCCTCTTTTGTAATTTTTTTATTTAATTTTGATTCCCTATTTAATAAAGATGTGCTACTTTCGGAATTTAATTGATAAACATTTAATTCTTTTCCCATTAAATAAGCAAAAGTTCTGATAACATGAGATTTTCCCTAAGCTGTTTCTCCTTGAATTAAACTTGATTTTTTATTTAAAGCATATAATATCAAAAATAAAATACAAATTTTTTTGGTATGAAGTCAAAGAAATAAAGCATCTTCTAAATTTTTCTTTTTCTTTTACCTCTAATTCCCTGTTGAAAAAAGTATTAATCTTATTAATATTTTTTTCCTAATTTTATAAGTCAAAGTTCCTAGAGGTATATGCTAGATAAGAGTAGGTTTCATATCAATTGATTGAATCTGTAATTCTTCTTTTAAATCATTAATAATTTCTTCTTCAGTAAATCGATATACAAAAACCAAGAAACATCATCTTCCATAAGATATTTTTTTAAAATCGATATATTTAGATATATCATTGAAATTTAGAAAATTTTCTTTTTGATATTTTTTTCCTATTATATTCCTGGCTTTAATATAATTGTCATATAATCTTTTTGAATCATTTTTAAATTCCTCTTTTTCTAATTTTTTTCAATAACTTTTTTTATTGATGTTTCATCTGGTTCTAGAACAATATAATATAAAGAAGAATATACGAGAGCAGGAAGTAATTTATCTATATTTACACCATTTTGGGGCTTTAAAATTCCAATTATATTTAAATTATTTTTTGGAATAGTAGAACCATCTGGTAATAAAGCATTTTATTGACTTTTATCAAAAATTGGAGTTATTAATTCTAAAATTGCAGAACTTGCATTATTTAAATTATTAAAAATAAAAATTTATTCTCTTCCATTTTCATTTTTATCATTTTGTCTTTTTAAAGCTTTTGACAATTTCGTTATTAAAAAGGACTTTAATATTTTGATTTTTTCCTAATAAATCTTCAACTTTAGTAGTTTGAGAAATCATTATATTTTAACTTCATACCCAAGTATTTCACTTATATAATTTATTCATAACTGCTTTCCTTTTCCAAGCGCTCCCTCAAAAATTAACTTATATACCAATCCTAAATATATGACTTCAATCATTTCATTAAATTGTGAAGTAAATCGAATGTTTTTATCTATATCTTGAACAAAAGGAGATTTAATTATTAATAGAAAGAATTCCTTTAACTCCTTCTTCTTGACTATATAAATTGGAGAAATATTTTCTATATCTTTTTCCGGTTGATTTCCAAAACTTACAATATCACATAAATTTTGTTAAGTATCATGATCTCTATTGTCTAAAAGTCCTCGACCAGAATAATAAATCATTATGGAAAGAACCATATTTGGTTTCATAAATGAATATTTTACTTTTTGACTTAATTTTATATTTATTTCATGGGCTAATTTCAATGCATTCATCATTATAATAAAGTAAAATTTATTCTAGAAAAACTATTATTTAGGCAAGATGAATATTCAATTATATCACCATTAATAGTATCTAACTTATTTAAATCGCAATAACTTTAAAGAACCTCTTTTTGTTGTTCTAAAGCGTATTCTCCTACATAGATTAAACTAAATCTTGATATAACAGCTTCAGAAAGTTTAGAAGTAGCTCCAGGGGGGCAATTCCCAAAAACTTTAAAATTTTTATTGAATTGTGATAGTTCTTTATTTGATTCAGGAGTTATTGTATTAGGATTATCTTCTTTTAATGTGATATTGCATTTTCCTAAAAATAATTCATTAAATCTCTCTAAAATAATTGTTGGTAAATTTGAAAGATTTTTTAATATAAGGCAAGAACTATCTAAAATTGCTGTTAAAAATAATCAGGATCTAAATTCTATAATATATTTGATAATGTATTAATTTGATCATCTTCTTTCTTTTCCTTAAATATTTTATCTCTACTATTTTGAACTGCATTTAAAAAATATTAGGGATATCTCTTTTTTTTCTAAGATGCTATAGATTTTCTCTTATGTCAATTTCCTTCTCTTAATCTTTCACTCAAATCTTTGTAATTATTTAGTTTACAAATTAATAAATTAATTTAATATAAATTTCAATTAACTTTTTTATATTATTATAAAAAAAATGAAAATAAAGAGTAAATATGTATTCAAGCAAGTTATAACTTTTTTAAAAAAAGAAAAATGTCTTGACATTATTAAATATAATAAAAAAATACAAAAAAATTTAAATATAAGTAAAAATGATTATGAAGAATATTTAAAAATTATTATTGAACTAATTCCGAACGAAAAATATATAGGAAAATTTATAAATAGTAAATTTAAAGATTATATCCATATATATTTTAATAATGATAATAAAGAAAAGAAAATTTATAAAATTAAGAATAAAAATGAAGTTAAAAAAATTAAAATAGTTATAGATAATCAAATAAGAAATTTAAATTCTCTATTTTTTAAATGTAGATGTATTAAAAAATTAAATTTTAAAAGATTTAAAAGAGACGATATTATAGATATGAATTCTATGTTTAGAGGATGTAACTCTTTAACTGAAATTAATTTATTTAACTTTAATACTAAAAGTGTTCAAGATATGAGTCTTATGTTCTATGGATGTTCATCATTAAAAAAAATAAATGTTTCTAAATTTAATACTGATGAAGTAACGAATATGAGTAATATGTTTAATTTTTGATCAAAATTAGAATTATTGAATCTTTCTAATTTCAATACTAATAAAGTTAAAGATATGCATAATATGTTCGCTAACTGTACTTCTTTAAAAGAATTAAACCTATCTAATTTTATAACTAATCTAGTTCAAGATATGAGTTATATGTTCAGTAATTGTAAATCATTAATAAAATTAAATATGCTTAATTTTTATTTCAATGATATGATTGATATAAGTAATATGTTCCATAAATGTTTATCACTAAAAGAGATAAAATTAGACAATTTAAACAATAATATGCCGGAAAAATTAAGAAATAAATTAGAAAAAATTAAAAAAAAATAAAAATAAAAATATTATTTGTATTATTTATTGAACTTTTATGAATAAATATTAAAGATATTATAATAATTTTTAATATAAGTAATTATTTATAAACTTTTATATATTCATTTTTTTTTATTATTTTAATATTTCTTATGGTAATAAGTTTATTTTAACCTTATTTTTTTAAATTATTTATTTAAGCTTTAACCATAGTAAAAATATAATGGAAAATTATAAGTTGTGGAATATATTCCACATTTCTGGCAAGAATTTTGGAATATATTCCAAAACATCTTTAAAAGACAAAACAAATATTGCAGATACTTGGAGAATTGATCCAAGCACCTGCAATAAAAAAGTTTCTTTTTCTAAATGCCTAAATGCCCAATAGCAATTGGAAAAAAGTCAAATTGCTATTTTTTTTAACTATTTTTAAAAAAATAGTTAAAATTTAAATATATTAAATAATTTACTTAAATAAATCAATTAATTAATATTAATTAAAAAGATATAGATAAATAAATTTGATTAATATAATATTTATCATATATTTAGCATTTTTTAAAGAAATTTTTGTATATTTAATATTAAAAAATATATCATAATTAAAATCAATAAAAATTAAATATATAAGCAATCTATTACTTTAGATATGATAAATAAATTTGTAGGCTTAGATTCAAAAATTTTACTTCAAGATGATACAGTTCAAAAGCAAGCAGACGATTAATTATATAAAAATTTTTGGTCTTTCGTTGATTTTAATATAAAATTTGATTAAAATATGATGAAATATATTAATACTTGTAATCATACTTTTTCCCAAAAAGTTAAACCAGCTTATTCTATGACAGGCAGACAACCATGTTTTTGCGTTCAAATTAATTATCAAGAAGCAAGAAAAAAAGCTCATTAATTACTTAATTTTATTAAAAAAAATATTATGTACAATTTTTTAATGCTTAATAATATAATTATGATAATTATTTATATAAAAAAATAAATAATTAATCGATTTAAAGATTTAAAAATAAAAAATATATTTAAATAATGGAAGTAATTAGTTCAAAATCATTTGAGGAAATGTGATACAATAAACTAAAGAGTCCACAAATAATTTTCATAGACTTTACATTATTTCCAAAATTAAGTACAATTAAAATAAAAAGCATAATAATACCTAAATATCCCATATATAATAAAAGAATCCGCCATTTGACTATCTCTTAATTTTTGCCATAGTCATTAATCCAATAAAAAATGTAATAATCTCTAGATTTTTATTGAAATTACAACACATGTCATTCAACCAGATTCATGAAATCGATAGTTTAGATTTTGGATTGGACATAAATTTTATGTATATAAATATTTAAAATAATGTAATACAATAATCCCCCAGCCACTTATTATATTCCAAATATGATATTGTTTATATAAATGATTCATATTCCCACTTGCTTATTCCTAAAATCATAAAATTTGCTGAGATAAAAAAGATATAGAAAAACTTTATTAAAAATTTGGAAATTTTTTTTATATGAAAAAGTCTTATAATTTAATATTTTATTCCAAGTAAAATCACAAAAAAAATAATTAATTAATATTTATAGTTTTAGCACTATCCTTTTTTTAAATTATTTTTAAGATTAGAAACAGAAATTAATTTGTATAATAAATAGATATTATTATTTATTTCTTTTGTAATTTGCCCTAAAATAAAATTTAAAAAGAGCCTATTTTTTTATAAAAAACTATTGAAATTTTTTAGACATAAATAAAAATTATTCTCAAGAGTTTAGGATAGGTTTGTAATATTTTAATACAATATTTATACTTATTCATAATTAATTTCATAATATTTTCATTGGAAATACTAATAGATTTAAATAATGGACTGGCATCAAAATCATTAGTCTTAATTTCTTTATTAGTATTTATATATTTAGACTCCCATTGTTTTTCATTCATTATATTACTATTGACTTCTAAAGGAATAATTATATATTGCTTATGAAATCCAATTTTATTATATTTAAATTTTTTTGATACCTTCTTTAAATAAAATATTTGAATTTATCAAATTATTCGTCATTTTTTGAAATTGCTCATTAAAAGTCATAAATAATTCTCTCATAAAAGAAACATCTTTTTCTGAAGTTTTTTCATATATATTTAACAATTTAACATAAAGATTTTCAGTTCAATGCAAATTATCATCATTTCTTATTTTTGAATTAATTATAAATAGTGGTAATTCCCTTGCTTATTTTATACTTTTTATAAAAAAATTTTTTAATGAAAATTAAGACCATTCTTTCTCAAAAAAAAAAAAATAAATTTTTTCTGTTTTGAAATTATATATATTAGCAGAATCTTTTATTATATTTAAGGATGTCTTTAATGAAGGATAATCATTAGATATAGATATTTTATGATGCAATAAAGATTAGAAAGAAAACTTGCCATTTTCTTTTATACTGTCTTCTTTAAATAGTATGGATATTTTTTTGGATTCTGGTAATTCTTTGAATATTTTTTTTGGCTTCCTTTATATCTTCATTGATTTTAATTGAATTATAAATACTGTTTTTGTCACTTAATTTTTCATCGTATGAAAAATGTTGTTTTAATAATTCATCATATTTTTTATTTATTTTTTCTTGGTCTAAACAACTTATTATTATTGTAAAACCTAAACTTTTTATAAATTCATATCTTTCTTTGAAAGCTTTATGTAATAAATATATTTAATCAAAATAAGTTTTATAAATTAAATTATCATCATTATTATTAGTTATTTTAGTTATTAAATCCAATAATTTCTTAAATTCATTTAAAAAATTTTTTTTTAACTATATTACTTTTAATGAATTCAGCAAATTTTTCATAATTTGAATTCTACTTTTAGGATTTGATATAATGTCTATATATGTTAATTTATAATCTAATAATGAATAATCTCATGGTATATTTATGTTATAATCATCTATAATCTTTTGCAGAATCTTTATAATCTTGGAATTTGTTATACTTTTTTGGTAAATTACTTTTAAATCTATATATTTATAAAAATAAGGATAACATAAATCAGTAGAATCCCCTATATATCCAATTAATCCAAATATTTCAATTTTTTCATTTTTTGCATTATAATTATAGTAATAAGAGTCATTGTATAATATTTTAATTTTTATTTCAGAACTTCCAAAAACACAAAAAATGAAATTATAAATAAACTCAATAATAAGAAAAGTATTTTTTGATGAAGATACATAAAGATACTTTTTATTTGGATCTTGATTATTGGGTTTTTCATAATCTAAAAAAAATAAATGCTCAAAGCCATAAATGGAAACATATGTTGCTTTCATTATTATTATCAGTATAAAATTTATTTTATATTAGAAATTTATAGTAATTTTAACCCATGCAGAAGATAATAAAATAATTTATAAATTTATTAAAGAATTATCTCATATAAAATGTGGTTCATTAGGTTTTCATTCTGTTATAAAAATAGAGCCTGCAAAACATTTTTTTTTAAAGACTAAAAAGATTTAAATAAAATTTTAAAAAATATAATAATAAAATCTCAAATAGAGAAGAATAGGGATTGGGTATTGGGGATTGGGGATTGGGGATTGGGGA
>JAJJLB010019111.1:0-11184 GCA_023806845.1 Diplodinium flabellum
ATTGTATAGATTAGTTTATTTTACTAAATATTTTAAAGTTGAGGAACTTAGAAATAATTTATTAGAGAAAAAAAATATTAATGAAAAAAATATAAAAAAATAAAATTATGTTAAAAAATAAATAAATAAACCTATTTTAAATAATAATTTTTTAATTATATATTTAAATTTAAATTTTTAACATATTTTAATATTTTAATCACTTCTAATTATTTATTTATTAGTCATTAAAATCAATTGTAATTGCCATATTGTCAGTCTTTATAAAAGGTAAATCACCTCTAAGTCTATATATACTATGAAAATTACTAATATTATGTCCTTCAACTCTATCTAATATTTCTTTTGGATTAAATATAATTGTTTTTTCTAAATTTGTCATTCTTTGTGTATTTTTAACTAATGCTTTAAACTTCCTTGATATTGAATCAATATTGACAAAAACGAATCTAATAAATGTATTTTTTACTTTATTTTTATTCTTTAGAGATTTATCTTCTAAAATATATGCTTTTACATTTCTTTTAAAAAAAGTATAAATAAATGAATTTTCATTTTCTTCTGAAATATCATATTTTTTTGTTGTACTTTTATTTTCCAATACTTCTACAATTTCTGTTTCGATTATTTCTTCTTCTTCTTCCTCTTTTTCTTTATTTTTATTTTCTTCTTTACTTTCTTCTCTTTTATTTATATCTTCCATTTTTTCTTCTGATTTATTCTTTGCTTCACTTTTATTTTCTTTTGTATTTACATTATTATCTTTATCTTTACTTTCATTTAATTCTTTATCTTCTTTATCTTCTTTATCTTCTTTATCTTCTTTATCTTCTTTATCTTCTTTATCTTCTTTATCTTCTTTTTCTTTATTTTCTTTATCTTCTTTTTCTTTATTTTCTTTTTCTTTATCTTCTTCTTTTACTTCTTTTTCTTTTTCTTCTTTATCTTCTTCTTTTACTTCTTTTTCTTTATTTTCTTTATTTTCTTTTTCTTTATCTTCTTCTTTTACTTCTTTTTCTTTATTTTCTTTTTCTTTATCTTCTTCTTTTATTTTTTTATCTTCCTTGTCTTTTTTATCTTCCTTCTCTTCTTTATCTTCCTTCTCTTCTTTGTCTTTATCTTTTTTATCTTCTTTTTCTTTTTCTTCTTTTTCTTTTTCTTCTTTTTCTTTTTCTTCTTTTTCTTTTTCTTCTTTTTCTTCTTTTTCATTTTTATCACTTTCTTTTTTATCTTCTTCCTTTTTATCTTTATCATATTGTTCTTTTATTTTATCATCTTTTTTATTATCTTCTTGTTCATTTTTTTCTAATTTTTCTTCGTTATTTTCATGTTTTTTCATTTTTTCATCAATTTTATTTTCTATATTTTCTCTTTTTGTTTTATTTTCTTCATTTAATATATTTTTTTCTTCTTTTTTTTCATTAATATTTTTTTTCTCTAATAAATTATTTCTAAGTTCCTCAACTTTAAAATATTTAGTAAAATAAACTAATCTATACAATGCCACAGTATCACTTTTTGCAATTTCTTCTATTTCTTCTCTAACAATTTCTCCAGGAATAATATCACTAATAAATCCAACAAATTTTTTTATTCTTTGATCCAAGCATTTAAAATTATTATTATCTGATAATATTATATTTTCCTCATCATCATCATAATCATTATCCATATCATTAAAAATATCATTATTATTTTTTTTTTTCTTTGCTTTTTCAATATAATATTTTATTTCTTTTTCTATATTTTTAATATATTTTTCTTCTTTTTCTTTATATTTTTCTAAATTAATATTTTTATCTTCTTTTAGATAATGAATTATTTCTTCATATAAATTTTTGTATAATATATTTCTAGATGGCATTAAATATATATATTTAAATAAAGCATAATTATTGAGTTCTCCTAAACAATTATTTATTATTTCATATAATATTTTTTTCTTCATTTCTTCTGAAATTTTTATTTTTTGATTATTTTTGGTTTTATTGGTTATATATTGGTCTTCATCGTCATCACTATCTCCCAAAAATCTTCTCCTACTTTTCTCATATTCCTTTTCCTCATTATCTTTATTTTCATCAATATATTCGCTAGGGAATAACATAGAAAGTAAACATATACTATTTTTTCTATGATTAGGAGTTATATATTCATAAACATGTTTATTTATATCTCCATTTATTAATCTTTCTCCAAATAATGGCCATTTTTGATTTATTTTTTTAGAAGTTTCTATTTCATTATCTTTTCCTTTATTCTCATTATCACTTTCATTATCATTCGAATTATTATTATTTTTATTTGTTTTTATTTCTCTAGGTATTGGTCTTACTACTAACCTTGGATATCCAAAAAATAATAATAATCTATCATATATATATTTATCATTTATTTTTATTACCGTTAATAATACTTCTAATAAATCTTCATCTTTATTTTTATCTTTAAATTCATGAAAGATTCTATATATATGCTTATTAAATTCTCTCATAAATGGAATATTATTATATTCCAAAATAATTAATAGTAATATTAATAATTCTTTATTTTCTTCAAATAATAAATTAATAATTTCTTCATTTATAGAAGATCTTAATTGATCTTTTTCGCTAAATTCATACTTTCCTTCTTTTTCATTTTTTTTTAGCTCAAATAATTCTTTATTATAATCTTTTGTTTGTTTTATTAAAAATATTAAAGTGTCATATAAAATATTTCTTATTTTTTTATTTTCTTCATCTATTTTTGATAATAAAGTAAATATAATTTCATAATTAATATAATTTGATAAAATTATTTCATTTGTAGTTAATAATTTATAAAATAATTTATATATATGAATAATTGTATATTTATCGTTATCATCCTCATAACTACTTTTTGTCCTTGTGGATTTAATTAAATCCAATAATGCAACTAATATAAATTTTAATTCTCTTAAATATTTTGATTCATCTCTATTATTAATTAATATAATTATTAATTCGTAAATTATATCACTTAAAATTTGAGCATTTTCTGAATTAATAATATTATCTGTGGATGTATAAGAAGAGAATATTTTAGAAAAATTTTCTTCTTTTCCTATTGATCTAATAATTATTTTTAAAATGGAAATATCTGTATCTTTGTCTATAACTGGTTTTATTATTTTATTAATTAAATAATTTAATTCTTTATTAATTTCTTCTTTTTCTTCTGAATCCCATATTGGCCTTTTATTTAATTTTTTCATAAAGTTATTCAAACATATTGAAATAATATTTTCTTTTGAATCATCATCAAATTTTGCATTATTAATATTAAAATCTTGATTTTTTATTTTTTCTATTAATATTTCTTTATATTTTCTTAATCTTGAATTATTTTTTTTATTACTATTTTTTGTAGAAGGTGTTTTATTATTATCTTTCATTACTTCATAATAAACTTTTTTTGGTGCATATTTCGGTATATTATAATAAGGTATATATTTATAATATTCATCTTTTTCAGTATCAAAAAATATTTTAGAATATAATGTAACTTCGTTTATATTATTTCCAATTCTACTTAAATCATATTCTTTATTAATTTCATTCCTATTATCTTTATCTATTTTAACTATATTATCTTCTTTTACACCTTTAGCTTCTTTTTCATCAATTAATATTTTAATTGGTGTTTTCTTTTTCCTTTCATATATAAGTAAATAGGCATTTTGACAATTTTCAAAAGAATATCCTTCAGTATTCCCTCCATAACATTCACTTGGTATTTTATCAGTATCAAAGTCTGATACATGGGAATCATTAAAAGTAAGCCAATTATTTTTATTATCTGGATTATCGTTCATTATATTATCTTTTCCATCTCTATTAACATCTATGAAACTAAAATAATGGCCTCCATCTGCACTTCCAGTATGTACATTTATTCCTTTTAATTCATATTCATAATATTCATCTATTCTATTATAAATATCTGTTGTTTCAATATTTTTTGTACCAAAATTTTTCGTTATTTCTTCAACACAAAATAATTTTAAATTTAATTTTTTAGGAAATTCAAATTTTGTATTAATTTTTCTAGTATGACATGTTTCATAATCTAAATAAAACCTTTTTAAATGAACAACTAAAACATTTGGTAATTTATTAAGAGAAGTAATTTTACTTATTGTTACTTTTTTATTACAATTTGAGCATTGAAAATCATCAATTATTTCTGGTACTATTAATTTCTGTAAAGAATCATTTAAATTATTTATATTTTTAACTTCAATTGTTAAGTTATAAAAATCTTCAAATCTATTTGAAATATTTTTACAGTTTTCACATAGAACAGAACTGCATGTCCTACCAGTAAAAACATCATTAACAATATATTTAAATTTAGTCTTTTTTAAACTATTTTCAATTTTATCACAAAAATTATTATAAAATTCTTGACTATCTTGTTGTGCTCCAACATTTATAGGATTACCATCAAAATCTTTGAATGAATAACAAAAATTCCTAGGATTATAATCCATTTTATCACTAAATGTTAAATAAGTATACATTTCTTGTAATTGATGTAATAAATTATCATCATCTATTGTTCCTCTATAACTTGAAGAAGGTTTTGGTGTTTCTCCATCATCAGCATGCATAATAGCATATCGGAAAGTTGGTACCATATAAACTTGCTGCATAATAGAATTCATGTAACATATACAACCTAAATTTTTTAATCCAACATGACCATGCTGTTTTTTAGAATAACCATAAATATAATTAGATGATGGGGATTCATCATCATTTTTATCATCTGAATCTGAATCATTACTACTATTTTTCTTTTTTAGAGCTTTTTTTAATATATTTATTATTTCTAATAATTTCATAATTAATTTTGGATTTTTTGATTCTTTAAAATAATCCAAAATTAATTCATTATATAATTCATTTAATTCTTCTACAGATGAATTATCTTCTTTTTTTTCTTCCTTAATTGTTTCTAAACATAAAAATTTTTCTTCTCCTTTATCATTACTTTCATATTCATTATTATTTTCATTACTAGAAGAACTTTCTTGATTATCTGGACTATCTTTCTTTATTTGAGATATACAATGTTTAAATATAAAATCAAATAAAGAATGGCCATCAATTTCTTTAAATAAAATATCATTTTTTAAATTTTCATCATCTTTTATACATATAATAAATAATTTGAATAAACTTAATAAAACCCTATTATCTATTTTTTTTTCATTATCTTGAAGATTTTCATTTAAACCTTTCATTAATATCTTATACACTTTTACCAAAAATGAATTTTCATCACTTGATTCTATCAAATTATTTTCATTAGCAGGATTTTCTTCATTCTTTAATTCTTTTACTAATTTATATAAATAATTATATAAATCAAAAAATTCATTATCTGGTGTAAATATAATATCATCATTATTTTTATTTGTATCTTCTATTGCAGGTGTTTTTAAATTTAATAAATTATCTAATAAAGAATTTGAAATTTGATATAATAATATAATATACTCATTATTTTTATTTAAAAATGCTTTTTTAATTGTTTCTTTTATATTTTTAAAAATATATTTTTTAATTTTAGCATCATTTTCTGATAACTTAGTTCTAAATAAATTATTTATTTCATTTTTATTATTATCTTTTGAAGAATATTCAATTAATAATTGCTTTTTTGAAGATAATAAATCTATTAAAAAATCAAAGCATCTAATATAAAAATTTTTCTCATTATCATTAACTTTATCTTTATCTTTATCTGTATCTGTATCTTTTTCATTCTTTATATCTTTAATTTTTGAATTATTTAAATAATTTATTAAATTATTTGATAAATCAAAATAAGATATATTATTTAATTCATTTTTAACATCAAAATCATCCAATAACAAAGATAAATTACAAAATTCTAAATTATATATTTTTTTTTCTCTTAATTCATTTATACAATTTATATTTTCTATTTTTATATCAGATAATAAATTATTAATTATATTTATTATTCTTAATCCTTTTAAACAACTTGTAAATAAAATTTGAGAATTATTATTTGAATCATCATTATTTTTTATTTTTAATAATATATTATTAACATTATTAATAATTTTTTTGAAATTTTCAGCTTTTATTAAATTTTTAAAAAAATTTAATTTTTTAGTATAATTTTCTTCCTTATTAAAAGTCTCATATTCATTTGTTATCAATTTATATTGAAAACCTCCTAAGTTTATACAATCATTAGAATCATTAGAATCATTATTTTTTTTATATAAATATATTTCCAAATCTTGAATAATACTTTCTATTATTATTAAAATATAATTTTGTTCTATATATTTATTATCATCATTTAAGGCTTTATTAATAATAGAATCTTTATTTTCTTCATTATACATATTTAAAACTTCATTATATATATTATCATTAGTAGTTAAAAATAATAGAAAATCAAATAAAAATTGGTTTTCTTTAGGATTTTGATAATATTTTTTAATTATATTTTGAATAAATGATAAATCATTTCCTAATTTATATCTTGGTAATTTATCATTATCTTCATATTCAATTATATATGGTTCTCCTTTTTTTTTAAGATCTTCCCTATATCCTTTAACAAATAAATTTTTCCATACAATTGATTTTTTTATTTTTGCTTTAGTTAAATAAAAATTTAAAAATTCTTCTTCATTTACATATCCTTTATTATCTTTATCATATTCTTCAATAAAAGAGATAGCCTTTTCTTCGCTTTCATCACATCCAGAATTTGTTACACTATTAATAAAGTTAATAGCACCCTTCTTATCCATTTTTCCTGTACCTTCAGTAAACTCGGTAAACCAATCTTGAAATATTTTTTTAACCTTTGGATTAAATTCATCTTCTATTATTAATGGCTCTTTTTCTATACTTTTATAACTAAAAGATATTTTTTCATTTGGTTTTAATTCAGTAATTGAATTATTATTCATTAATAATAAATCATATAAAGAAATATTATTACTATTTTCTTCTAATTCATTTTTTTTGAAAATAGATTTATTTTTTAAATCTTTAATTTCTTTTATTTTTTGTAAATATTCTTCTGATAATTCAAATTTAATAGATTTGGTAGGTAAATTATACATTTTTGATATTATTACTTTTAAATCATTAATAGTAATATTTCCAAATAATAAATGTATTTCTGTATCTTCTCCTACACATGTTTTATTTTTTAAATCTAAAGGTAAATTTATTAGACAATTTTTCAGTAAATTAGAATGTGATTTTTGTTTAAATACTTTATTTTTTTCTGATTCAATTATTATTAATCTCAATAAAGTAATACATTTAAGTATAACTTCTGAAGTAATATTATCCTCTTTTATTAAACTATTGCATTTTTCTAGTAATTTATTTATATTATTATTTTTATATATTTGGAAAGTTATATTTATAGCAATGGATAGAACCTTTTCATCTTTTGTTTTAAAAATAATATTCCATAATTTATCTAATCCTTTTATTTCATCAATATTTTCAATATCAATAGATTCATAACCAATTTCACTATTTTCATCTTCTTTATTTAATTTTATTTTACTTTTATTCATTTCATAAAACAAAGCAAAAAATAATTTTAATTGCTCCAATGTTACATCTTTTTGATTATCTTCAGAAATTAGTTCAAATAATTCTTGCTTTATTTTCATTTTTTGATTACTAGATTCATTTTCTATAATTAATTCATTATCATTATCACTATCATCATTAGATATATAGGATTTAATAAATTCATAAAAAATAGATTGATCATTTGGACTAACTGAATTAGTTATTAGGACATCTTTCAAAAAAGGAAGAAAATCGTAATCTTTATAATATCTTAATAAATAAGGGAAAAGTTCCATTCTTTTTTTTATATTTTGTGAATGTGGAAATCCGTTAATCAAATATTTATCAATTATTTCACCATCTGAAAATGATATTTTATTTTGCTCTAATAATTCTTTTGCTTGTTTTGTATATAATTTGAAATTTTCTTCAAATAAATGGATTAAATGCCTATCTTTTTTTAAATTTTCTATAGGTTCAGAAGAATTTATTTTATTCATAATTTCAAATAAAATTGAATAACTTAAAAGTGCATTTTCATTCTTTTTTAAACAATTTTCACAAATTTCCAAAACTTTTGTTAAATATTTATCATCTCTATTTACAATAACTAATAATTTATCTAAAATAGGATTATTTCTAATTTCTGGATTATTAAGTGATAAAAGACATTGACATAAATAATCGCAACAAATTAAAATATTTTTATCAGAATTTTTCCCTTGAATTGATAATCTATAAACTAATTCTATTTCTTTTTCATCGATTTTTTTATCTGTATTATTAGATTTAATACTATTTAATAACATTTCAATATATTCTTCTTTTAAATTATCTGCTATATCAGATAATAATTTTAAAATGGTAACTTTAGCTTCTAAATCCCCTTTTTTTGTACAACTCCAAATTAATTTTATATCTTCTTCATTTAATTCATTTTCTAATAAAAGTAATTTTACTAGTTCGGTTGATTTATTAATAATTTGACTATGATAATTTGCACCAAATATTTCTTGTATAATCTCATTTTTTTTAATTAAATCAATTATTTTTAAGCAAGCACTTTTATTTTTTTTATTTTTTTCAATATAATCATTTAATGCTTTTATTCCTTGTAATCTTCTATCAAAAATATTTGTTTTTATAGTTTTCATTGATAAAGTCAAAGTCAATTCATCATATAAATCTTCAAATGAATTTTCATTATCATTACCAGTATCATCACTATAAGTTGCAATCTTCTTTAATAATTCTGATACAATATCAATTAAATCTTTTTGTAAATTTCTCATTTCTTTATTATCTAAGCCATTAATAAAATTAATTAATGAATTTTTTATTATACTACTATTTTCTTTGAAATAACCTTTATGTATATATGAAAAAGAATTTAATAATATATAAAAAATATTATATATTTCTTCAGAATTTGGCTTATCTTGTAAAATTTCGATAAATTTTGTAAAACTTCCTTCTTTTTCTATTTTTTTTAAAAATAATGCAAAATAAGCTTCAAAATCTTCACTTTTGGCTATTATACAATTTTTCTTACCATTTACTTCATAATTATAAAAATCTTCCATAGCAATATCTGTGTCATTTTCTAATTTTTCATTCATTAATCTCATTGGATTATTTTTTTCATTATTATTATAATAATAATTAGATCCATTATAAGAAAAATTTAAATATTTTTGTTGACATTTAGTAAAGGTATTAAATTTTTGAATTCTTTTTGAATAATGAATCATTGTTTCATCAAAATTTTCTCTATCCCCATAATATTTTTGATTTTCTGTGTCTAATTCTTCTGTATCTGAAAAATATCCTTGCTTCCAAAAATCTAAATGTTTATCATAAGTATCATTCTCATCTTCCGGATTCTTAAAATGTTCAGGATATAATCGAAATCCAATTTTATAAAATACTTTTGTAATTCCATTTATTTCTTCTTTATTTGTACTTAATATTGTAGCAGGATACCATTTACTCCTATCAAAGCAATCAATTACATCATATTTCTTTAAATTTGTTCTCCATTCCCAATCTATTGTTTTTTCTCCAGCAGGATATATATTAAAATTATTTATTGAAATTCTTTTATCTTTATAGTTTTCTCCATAATCTATTATATATTCATCATTTTCTATTTCTTTTATTCTTCCCCTTACCCAAGTTTTTTTTTCTATGGATTTTGATGAGTTCATCTCTATAGGTATATCAACTTCATCTCCAATTTCAAATTTTTTAACTTCTTTTTTTTTTCCGAATTCTAAATTATAAACCTCATTGAATTTAGAACAATCATATTTTTTTATAGGATTATCATTTCTATTGTTATCAGATTTAAAAAAAGAACGATTTGAATTTGAATGAAAAATATCACGAATTTTTTCAAATAAAGGGGCATATTTTTTATTTTTATGAAATTTTAAAAATAGTTTAAAAATATATAAGAGTAATTTCAAGCCTATTTCATCTCCTTTTTCACCATATATGATTGGTTGGATTAACATATATTGAATAACTTCTTGAAGAAATTCACCCATAAAATAGTTTAGAACTTCTTCGTCATTTGAAAAATATTCTTCTAAGGTTTCTTTTTTAATCATTTCTTTTATCATATTTGTCAATGAAATCATATATTTAGTTTCATCACAATCTTTAATCCAACTGTGTTTTATATGTTCTGCTATTTTTTTTAATTTATCTTTCAAAGAAACAGTATTATCTTCATTTTCATTGTCTTCCATAATTATATATATATTTATTTATTAATTTGAGTTAAAAATAATAGATAATTAATTATATTAAATATTTAAAAAATAATTTATTTATTAATAAAATGTTAGAAATTATTTGTTCGTTTCTTTATTTCATCACAATATTCTTAATGATAATAATGTCAATAAATATAGTAAGCAATATCTATATAATATAATATTTAAAAAAAATAGTTCAGTGATATAGATGATGCTTCAATGAAAGAAGAACCAGTACCAAAAGTCGCAGATAGTATCCCAAGAGTAAATATTTTTAATTTTTATATTTTTAATATAGTATATGAATTATGAATTATTTCTCAATTTATTGAATGTAGTTTTTGCATTTGGTTCAAATAATTGGCTTTCGGTTGTAATTTCCATTCTTCTATTTTTCTATAATATATATAATAAGATTAGAAAACAAAAACTTTTATCTTTAGTATTTAATAATCAAAAAGAAAATTCAACAGCAGGACAAAAAGTTGGAAATATATTCAAAATAAAATTTATTATTTATACAATTATTTCAATATATTCTCTATGCTTTGCTATTTTACATTTCTTTGATGATATGAATAATTATGGTCTAAAATTCAAAATATTTAATAGAAATATTAAACATGAAGAAGATGAATATTAAAATAAATAAAAATAATTAAACTTAAAATAAAAAGAAATAAAATAAATTAAAATTTTTTTTTAATGTTTTTTTTTATTATATATATTTTATTATAAATCTTTAGTTTTTTAAATAATTAAATGGGGATTGGGGATTGGGGATTGGGGATTGGGGATTGGGGATTGGG
>JAJJLB010019112.1:0-11124 GCA_023806845.1 Diplodinium flabellum
AATCCCCAATCCCCAATCCCCATTATTCTATTTTTTTTAATAAATTTTCAAAAATAATAATAAAATATAAAATAATTAAAAATAAAAACATTTATAAATATTAAATATATATAGTTAAATAATTTTAATTATATAATCTTTAATATTTTTTCTTCTTTAATATATTTTAAATTAAATAAAAATATAAATAATGCCAATAAATAATATACAACTTATTTTTTGCTATCTTCTTTAATAATATAAGTATCATTTCCATTTTTATTTATTGCATATAATGTTTTATTATCTTCACTTATACAAATAGAATTGATTCCTAGTAAATTATCAATAGTAACTTCTACATTTAAATCTGGAAGACTCATTATGATTATATTATTATTTCCAATAAAAGCTAAATGATCATTTGAATTTAAATCTTTTATAATAATAGGACTTGTAATTCTATTATATTCTAGTTTTTTAAATATTAATTTACCATTTATTGAATATATAAAAATTTCACTATTATCTTCATCGCTTATTGCTATAATACAAGGTAAAGGAGAATCAGATAAAAACATATATGAGTATAATTTATATAGAGCTTTTATAGACCTAATTAAATTACATAAAGGTAATGAATATAAGCATATATAGCCATCATTTGTCATAGATGCCCATAAATTTAATTGATTATTACAATGTATTTTACTTATATTAGATTTTTGGTCTGTTAATAAACGATATTTTTCCCAATTATAATTTATATTTTCATTTTTTGAATTATTTTCAGATTGATTATTTTTATAAACAAAAACATTACCTATTGAATTACCTAAAAACATAAACTTTTCTTCTTTATCTATTTCTATTGACAATATTGGCTTTTCATCTTTAAAAGGAATAATTTCAATAATATCATTTTGTGTTTTCTGTGTAAAATTAGTAAGTAATATTTTACCATCATAAAATCCTCCTATAATTAAATCCTTTCCATGATTATAAAAACAGATAGCTTTATCAATTATATCTGAAGAATAAAACATTTTCATATAATTATACTTATTATTTAATATATTTTTATTTGATAATTCTCCTGAATAGCATTTCTCAGAAGAATTATAACTTATTTTTTTTTCTAAAAATAAATTATTACTTAAAAATATTGTTAATTTATCATTAGAAAAACAACCTATTTTCAGCAAAAATACATTTTCTTTAGAATTTATAGAATTATTATTATTTACAGAAGTTTCTAAATTTAATTGACATTTTTCATAAATTAAATTTCCATTAATATCAGTAATTTCTTTTCCTTTAATAATATCTTCCTTTTTTTCTCTTTTACTACATTCTTTATTCATTATTTGATTAGGAATTAGACCAAATTCAACTAATCTTAAATATGATTGTTTATTTTCCACATTATTTATATCTATATTTTCTTGATAACTTGATTCAGTAAATAAATTATTTGATAATTCTGCATCTTTCCCTTTTGCTTTATATCCAAATATTAAATCTATCCATTTTTGTATATTTTTACTTATTTGACTACTTTCTAATATTTTTTTCATAGTAAAAATAAATTCATAAGGATTATTATCACAAGGAGTTAATACATCATTTACTTTTGTACCATCATCTTTTATTCCTAAATTTAATTCATTAATATTAGTAAATATTTCAGGAAAATAAAAAAATTCAGGTATTAATTCCCTAACATCTGTTTTTTGTGTGGTAGAATTTATAAAAGATTGATTTACTGATAAAAATAATCTATTTGGATCATCAAGTTTATTTCCTTGTAATTCTATAGAAATATGTGTGAAAGGAAATATTCTTACTAAAAAATTGCATACATATATCGGATTAGAATAATTACTTCCATAAATATATGGTTTAATTTCTTCATTATCATCACTTTTCAATGTTTCATAAGTTTCCATAAAAAGTTCTTTTCTTGCACCTTCATCATTTAATTCCATCATTCCCATTGGTAAATTTAAATCCCTATAATAATAATCTATTAATTCATTTTCTTCGTCTTCTTCTTCTTTTTCATTATTATTATCATTTTCATTTTGTTCTTTTTCTTCTTTTATTTTATTAATTATTTTATTTGATTTTAATGGATCTTCATAATTTGATAAAATCCAGGGAAAAACAGGATATTGTGATATATCATTATAACTTCTATTCCCATAAATATTTAACCACATTAATATTTCAAAATTAGTAATTTTCCATTCTTTCCATTTTAAAACTAATTTACTTAATTTTATTTTTTTCTTAACTAAATTATTGCCATATCCAATTATATTATCAAAACTATCTTTTGGATCTTTTAAATCATCAATTATTTTTGATAAAATTTTAAATTTAGAAGTTATTTCATTAATAACAATTTCTCTATCTTTCTCAAATTTAAAATTAAAATAATAAGATTTATTTGTAGTTGTATAAATTTCTAATGCAGAATTTTTATAATAATATCTTCTTCTAAAAATATATTTTATATCATTATAATTAATTGATATTTTATATAAATCTTTATCTTTATGATGACATACTAAATAAGAACCAAAGCATGTATGTCTATCTTGATCATAATCATCATCTTCATTTGTAAAAGCTAATTCTATACCATTCATTGCATTTCCTGTTTTTTGATTTAGAAAAACTTTAAAATTTAAATTATTATCATCTATAAAACATACACCTTTTATATGATGAGAAGTTTTTACTAAACAACTTAAAAAATATTTTTGTTTTTGTTTATTATTATTTGTATCATTTTCTAAAATTGCAAATTCTTCTTCTTTTCCAAGTTCTAAATTATTTGATATTTCTAAATATTTTTCACATAATTTTTTATTTGATTTAATATAAATAATTCTTAAATAATTTTCTCTTGAAGTTGATTTTTTTTCTCCAAAGCTTTCTCTTATATTATTTAGCATTATTTGATTTTGTTCTTTTAATTTTAATATTTTATCAATATCTAAAATTAGTTTATAATATTTTTCTTTGGATGGTAAAAATAAATTTTCTTTTTTAAAACCAGTAAATTCAGGCAAATAATAATCAATATCTAAAATAGGAACTAAAATTGGTTTCATGAATGTTTTAGTATAATGATTTTTTAATTTTGTTTTTAATAAATCAACATTTTCAAAAAATAATTTTTTATCACTCCAAAATCCATTCCAACTAAAAGATTTTTTTTTAATTATTTTATATCCATTTTTTTTCTTTATATTTTTCTCTAATGAATTATTTGAATATTTCATTAATTCTTTTTCATATAAAGGTAATAATCTCAATATTTCATCTATATATTCATATTCTAATTCATCTTTTAATAAAGGCATTTGGAAAATTCTATTATTAATAATATTTTTATATGATGATAAAGTAAAAAAATTATTGAATATTTTTTCTTTTAATATTTTATTATTATAAAGTGCTTCATTGAAGTCAGTGTTATCTATTAATTTATAATATTCTAAATAATTATTATTATCTCTAATTTCTTCTAATGTTTGTAAATTAAATATTACATTATCATTTTTATCTTTGATATATTCAGTAAATAATAGGAATATTGAACTCATTCTAAGATCATTTCTTAATGGTTTAGAAGTAAAACTTAATAATTTAACTCCTGATTTATGCTTTGTTATATAATTATACTCATATTCAAGTAATATAAAAGAAAATAAAATTATATTATTTAAAGCTTTTATTGCTTTTTCTTTATAAATTTCAATATTTTTAGATAAATAATCCAAAAAAAGTATAGATGTTGCGATGGGCCCCATACATGTAGTTTGTACATAATTATATGATTCCTCAAATTGACTTTCTCTTATCATGTTACAAGTGGAAATTATTATAAAAATAATAAAATTTTTATATTCCTTAAGCCAATATTTGTAATCTGCTTCATTCTGAAATTTACTAGCCATTAATACTAAATTCATTAAAATTATAGGAATTATTTTAATTAAAGGTGTAATTGCTTCAATTCCATTATTTTCTTCTTTATAGCATAAAAATTCTAAATGTGTTTTATATAAATTTTTATTGTTTTTATTTAATATAATTTTATTTAATATTTCTTCAAATTTATATTTTTTATTCTGCTTATTTTCATATACTCCAAATTTTTTATATAAATTTTTCAAATTCCAACTAGAACTTAGTCTTTTATATACATCATAGAAGAAATTATAATCAGGCCATTTTTCACTAATTGAATTTTCACTATTATTATTGAATCTTATAGTATTAAAATATTTTCCTAAAATTGATTCAAAATTTGCTTCTTCTTCATCAAAAAGACTAATATCTTTTAAATCCCAACAAAAATGAAAACTAAAATTAAAAAAATGGGTTTGCATCATTATATAATTTTTTAAATAATAATTATTAACATCAAAATCAGCATCATTAATCATAAAATTCATTTGTTTTTCAAATTTAAGAGTAAATTTTTCCAAAAATTCATAAAAATATTCATATATAAAATTAAATAAATTATTGACTTTTGGATTATCTTCAGTTAAAATTTTATCTGCCCAAGTAAAAATAATTTCTAATTCATAACAAGGTAATATTTTATCTTTTTTTTCTTCCGAAATTATAGCTCCTATATATATTGATAATAATATTTCTTTACACATTTCATAACATTCTTTATAATTTGAGTCATTTTTATTTAAATAAAATTTAAAAGCTAAATCAAGAAAGGATGAAATAATAATATTATTTAATAATATAAAAGCATTTTTTGAATTTAATAACAAGCCATATATTGTTTTTAATAAAATGGTAGTAAACGAAATATTATTAATATCTTTTTCCAAAAAAAATAATATTTTTAAAATATTTGGATTTCTTATCAGTTTTTCATTAAGATTAATTGAATTAATAGGAATAGTCGTTCTTTCTCCTAATAACCATAATATTAATTTATCAAAAATTTTTTGGTAATAGTCATTATAATATTCATCTTTAATAATTATTTCTTTTTCACCTTTTTCTATTTCTTCATTTATTATATTTAATTGGTCATTTTTTATATCTTTTTTCACTTTATTTTCATTATTATCTTTATTTTTAATTCTTTCATTTTTTTCTTTTCTTGAATAAGTCCTATTTTTAATCATATCTGAATTAACCTTCAAATAATTAGATAGCGTTTCTTCCCTGTCATCTTCTTTTTTATCATTTTTATCATTTTCTTTTTCAGATTCTTTTTTATTTTCACTATCAGATTCAGATTCTTTATCTGAATTTTCAACTTCGTCTATTGCATTATTTTTACCTTTATCTAATAATTCCTCTTTTTTATTAGTTTTTAAAATAGTTTCGATATTTCCGGGAATAAAACTTGAGCCTCTTTTTAAATTTGTTACACTTTTTAAATCTTCTTTTTGTTTATTTTGTTCTTCCTTTTGTTCTAATATTTTTTTATATGATTTAGATTCTTTTTTTGTTGCATAAAACATTTTTTGAGGTAAAAGACATGTTTTTATCATACTTTCAAATTTTTCAAATAAATTTTCTCTATTATTTATTACCATTTGTAAATGAATATAATATGCTAAAGTTAATATATCATATCTTATATCTGGTAAATTATGTATAAAAGTATTTATAATAATAGTCTCATATTTTATTTTTAATAATTCATCAATTAATTTACTTTTCCAAGTATTATCTTTAGTTTCTTTTTCAAATGCATTTATAAATATATTTAAAATAAATTTTGTTAGACAAGGAGATAAATCTAGAGTAAGTAATTTAAAAAGATAAATTACATTTTTTGGCTCTTGTGAATCTATAATTACATTTAATATATTTTCTAAATTTGATAATTTTTGATTCATAGTTGGATTCATTATAGATTTATTCCCAACAAATTCATCTTTTATCATAGATAAATGCTTTTCACAGCACATTTCTGTATATTTATTTTTATCATAAAATCTTAGAATTAAACAAATTCTATTCATTTGAACAAATGTTTCTATTTGCTCTTTATCTGATTCACAAAATAATAAAATATGATTCCAAAATTTAATTTGTAAATCTTCAGGATATTTTGATAATATTTTTTCATTTAATAAAATATGTTTAAAATAGCTTCTACATAAACTTTCTAAATTATTAGAAAAAATAGTTTTACCAATTTGATTAAAAAGTTCCAATATTTTTTCAGTAAATAAATATTTAGGATATTTTTCTATAAATAAAGATAATATTTGAAAGAATTTAACTTCTTTAATTGTTTTAATATTTTTTTTTCTATAATTTATAATATTTATTATTATACTAAGAAATAAAATAAAATTTTGCTCATCCAAAACCTCTGGATGTATAAGGAATAATTCGGCTATGGGGAAAAAATTTTGTATTACACCTAAAAATGATAATTTCTTTTGATAGCATTGATATTTATGATTAAGAATAGAACCATTTAATTTTAATTTTATTGAATTTTCTAAAGAATTTTCTACAATTTTTGGATAAGTTGCAGAATAATTAAAAGGTGTAAATATAAAAATTAAATCTTTAGATATATCCTTTTTATTAATGTCTTTCAAAAAATTTATAAAATTATTAAAAATTTTACGATTCCAAATCCCCTGTTGGAATTGCTTAAATCCTGATAAAAATAGATTATTTAAAACATTTGGTTTATCTTTATCTTCAATTGATTGAATAAGTAATGCCATAGAACTTACTTCTCCTCTAAATTTATCAAAAAATATAATTGAATCAATAATATCATTTGATTTTAATTTTTTAGAAGGTAATTTATATGGTGATAATTTATTCTCTCCATTAACAAAAAAATAAACTTGGGGTTTACCATCATTATTTACTATAGTAAAAATTAAATTAACCCATTCTTCAATTGGTAGTGTTTTTATAAAATTACTATGAATTTCTTTTGCTATTAAAAACATAGGATATTTTAAATCTAAACTAAAAGATTGTCCATTTGAAAAATTTATTTTCATTAAAGTTACAATTTGTTCATCCCCAGTATCTTCTTTGTTTAAAGATGAATTACTAATTTTAAAATTTATTATTATTGTTAGGCATTTTCCAATTTCAATTTTATTATTTGAAAAATCAACTTCAAAATTATTATTTCCTGGACAGGAAAAATAATTAAAAGGCTTCTGTATATTCATGGTATCACCCAAAATAGCATTTAATAAAGTTAAATATTCATTTAATTTTTCTGGAGAAGCTTGTTCCTCTTCTTTATATAATAAAGAAATTTTTTGATAAATATATTCAAATATATCTTTTGTTATTTCAATATTTATTATTAGTTCTTTTATTAGATTTAATATTGAATTTTTTAATTTAGTTGAACTATTTTGGTTTAAATATAAATCAAATAGAAATATATATATTGAGGTTTTATTCATTACATCTGTTATAGAAAAATATTCACAAATATATCTATTAATTTTTATTTTCTCTGTTAATTCATTTATTACTTGGGATTTGGATTCAGAAGAATTATTCTCATTTTCTAAATAATTCCATAATAAATTGATGTTTTCTATATTTTCTAATTCTTGAGAACATGAACCATCTTGTCCAATTTCAAATATTTTTAATAGAGGATTTTCATTTATATTTGACATTATATATATATTAATTAATAAATAATAAAATATTTTTTTATTTAAAATTAATTAATAAATATTTATAAAAATTATTTTAAAAAAAATTTTTTAATATTTATATTATCATTTATAATACTATTAATTAATAATTAATTTCAACTTTTTAAAAAATTTAAATATTCTTCTGTATCTATAGATAAATCACTATATACTTCAACAATTTTTTTATTAAGATTAGATGCTTCTAATCTTTCTTTATCATTCATTTGTTTATTTAAGTTTTTTTGATTCTCATTTTTTGCCTCTTTATATAAGACATCTATATTATATTTCGGAGAAATAAAATTTAATAATTTTTTTTTAATGGATAAGCCTATAAAGCTTGCTAAATCGCAATTTTCTATAGTTGGAGAAAAATATACAGTTATTAATCTATTTTCATTATCAACAAAAATATCTTCTAATGAAACTATATTTAATTCTTCTAAATTATAAGGATGCTCAGGATCGGTTATAGTTCTTACTATTTCAAAAACTTCATATTTATCTATCTTATCTTCAACATTATCATCCATTTCTAATTTTTTCCTTTCATTAAGCCAATCATTATCATATTTATGCAATTTACTATTAATAAATGGGTTTAAATTTTGTATCTTTTTAGACATTGATTATTATTAATAAAAATAAGATAAAATTGTATTTAAATAAAATAGAACTGATATTAAAAATAATTTATAAATCAAAAATTTTAAAAGCATTTTAAACTAATAAATTTATTTTTTCTCTAATTAAATAAAATATTTTGTTTTTCAAATAATTATATAATATTAAAAGATATTATTTTAAAAAATTCTATTAATGTAAAAAATATTATTTTATTTTATTTTAAATATAATTATAAAATATTTATTTTTATATATTATAGAATTAATTAATTATTATTTAATTTAAAAAATAAAACAATCTTTTTTATCTTTATCTTTTTCTTTATTTTCATCTTCATTATTAAATTCTTTTTCATATTCATTTATTTCGTTTTTTTCTTCATTATTATTTAATTCTTTTTTTTCTTCTTTTTCTTTATTTTCATTTTTTTCTTCTATTTTATCTTTTTTATCAATTTTATCCTTTGTTTCTTCTATTTCTTTTTTATTTTCATTTTTTTCAATATTTTTATTATTTTTACCCTCATTTAAATTATTCTTTTTTTCTTTTTCTTTTTGTTTTTTTTCATCTATTTTTATTTCATATTTAAGATTCGTTTTTTGTTCATATTCATTAATAATATTATCTAATTCATTTTTTACTTTTTCATTTTTTTCATTTTTATTTTTTAAAATTTCGGATAATTCTTTTATTTCTTTATTTAATTTATTTTTTATATTTTCTTGTTCATTTTCAATTTTTTTACCTTCTTCAATATTTTTTGTTACTTTTTTTATTTCTTTTTCAATTTCATCCACTTTTTCCTTCAATTTATTCTGTTTTTTCAATTTTTTTATAAAATTTTCCAAATTTTCAATTTTGACTTCATGATTAGTTATATTATTTTTTAAATTTTGTATAATTATTTGGTTTTTTTTTATTTCTCTTTTTATTTGATTTTCTTTATTATTAATATTATTTAATTCTTTTTCATCTTTATTTTTTTCTTTTATTATATCAGAATTATTTTTTAATTCATTTTCTGAATTTATTTTATATTCTTTTTTTTCTTTATTTATTTGTGAAATATTTTTTTTTTCTTCTTCTAATATTTTTATTTTTTTATTTAAATTATCTTTTTCTATATATAATGATTCTATTTGTTTTTCTCTTCTTGAAAATATTGAATTATTATAATTAATATATTTATTTAATTTATTCTGCTCTTCTAATATTTTTTTAGATTTTATTAAAATAAATCCAAATTTTTTTTCATGTTTTAATATATCTCTATTTAATAATTTCCTTTTATAATTTAATTTTTCTAAACTTTTATTTTTTTCTTCAATTGAAGAATTTAATTTAATAAAAGTATTAACTTTTATATTATTTTTTTTTGATTCTAATAATCTTGTTGATGATTCTATTGATTTATCATATAAACTTATTTCTCTTTTTAAATTTGAAATTAAGGGACTTGCACAATTTATTTTATATTTTTTCTTTTTTTTAATAAAATCATTTCTTGTTGTACTAAAATTCCTTTTTGTAATATTATAATTATCATCATAATTTTCTTCTTTATTATTTTCATTATCATTATCATTATCATTAATATTTTCTGTTTTATTTTCTTTTTCTTGGTCTTTTTCATTTTCTTTTATGTTTTCTTCACTATTTTCTTGTACTTCAATATCTTTTTTAATATCCTGTTCATTTTTCTTATCTTCTTCTGTGTATGTATCATTAATTTTACTCTGAGAATTATTTATTTCTGTTAAATATATACTACTTAATTTTTGTTTTTCATTATTTTTATAATTTAATTTTTTTTGTTCATTTTTTTCAGAATTTATATTATTGTCATTTCCTTCATTATTTTTTTCATTAGAATTTTTATTTTCAATTTCTTCATTATTGTCTTCATCTTCTTTTATATTTAATATTTTTTCAATTATTATTTTATTAGATAAATATCTATTTTGATATTTTTGTTCAAGTTTTTTTAATTGAAATAATTCAATATTCATAATTTCAACTTCTTTTTTAATATTATATAATTGATTTTTTAATCCTTCTACATCAAATAAAGGATTTGATTTATTTAATAAATTTAATTTTCTTAATATTCTTTTATTTTTTTCATTAGTTATTTGATTTAAGACATCCTTAGAATAAAAAGAATATAATTTATTTTTTGTTTCAATAGATGAATTTTTTCTTGAAGTTTTTATTTTTTTAATTTTATTTGTTTCAGTCCTCATTAATTTTTGATATATATCATCATTAAAATGATTACCTCTTTTAAGAGTTATTTTTGAGTAATTATTATTTTCATTAGAATTAGAATTATTAATTTCAGTTATATTTATTTCATTAGAACCACTAGTTAAATTTGAATTTTTATTTTTTATCATTATTTTCTCATTTGTATTTATATCATTATCTTGATTATTATTATTCTCATTATTATTATTTATTTCTTCTTTTTTTTCATTATTTTTTATTTCATTTAATTCATTATCTTCAGTATTATTATCTTCTTTATTATTATTAATATCATTGTCTTTATTAATGTTATCAGTTGGACTTCCTGCTCCCATTTTTTTATATCATCATTAATTAATTATTTTTATTAGAAAAATCTCTAAATAATACTTAAAAATTTTTCATATAAAATAAGACTATATATATATATATATATAATATAAATTAAAATTAATTTAATATTAATATTATAATAAATAAATTTTATAATTGATAAAACAGAATAAATTGAAGGAAAAAGTGGATGAAATTGAAAAAGAAATAAAAAAAGTAACAAAAAATATTGAAGAAG
>JAJJLB010019113.1:0-11003 GCA_023806845.1 Diplodinium flabellum
GTTGGTGGGTGTTTTTTTTTAAATTTTTTTTTTTTTTTTTTTTTTATTTTGGTTTTTTTTTTTTTTTTTTTTTTTTTTTTTTTATAAAAAATATTTTTTATATTTAAATTTTTTTATTTTTTTTTGAATTTTTTAAATATATCTATCATTATTTATCTAAATATTATAAATATTAATTTAAAACATTTTTTTTTGAATTCTAAATTTTCTTTTGATTTTCTATACTAAAATTAAAAATTATTAATAATAAATATTTTTTATATTGTAATGATTAAAGTAAAAACTTATTTTATGAATATAATCTATTATATTCATTAACATATATAACTGAACCATCAACTATATTTATATCTTTAAATTTTGTTTGATTATTATATCTAATTTTTTCTGCATTATAATGAAAATCTATTTTATTTTTATCTAATTTTTTTTCTTCTATATAATTATTAAACACTTCTTCTACATTTTGATCTTTTTTAACATACAATAATTTTCTGTCCCCAAAATAATCAAATATTATTCTAATGACATTTGGATTTTTACAAGGACAATTTGGATTATTACAATTATTATTTTTTTCAAAATTATTATTATTATTAAAAATTATTGGATTGATTTGGCCCATCATTTGCGTTTGATTAAACATATTTGGCATTTGCATATTTAAATTCATATTCATTTGTTGACTTGTATACATTATATTAGACATTTGAACTCCAAAATTAAATATTTGTATTCCATAATTTGAAACTTGAATGCCAATATTTTGCAATTGATTTTGAATTATATTAGGATTTTGCATTCCCATATTTTGAATTTCTAATCCCATATTTTGTAGTTGCATTCCTATATTTTTTAGTTGAGTTCCATAATCATATGACATCATTTTAAATTAGTAATTAAACATTTATAAAAAATATATATATAAAATAATAATAATATTTATATGGTTGGTTTAAATTTATAATCTTTTTATATTTTTTGTATTATGTCAAGTAGCATAATCAATTGGGTAATAGATAAATATCTCAGTAATATTCTTGAAATAAATAAAGAACAAACAAAATCTTCTATATGGAGTGGAGTAGTCGAAATGTCAAATTTAAAAATAAAGCCAGATATTTTTACTTCATTAAATTTACCATATTTTGAATTAGTACATGGTTATGTAGGAAAAATGAAAGTAAAAATGTCTTTACCTAGATTTTATAAATATCCTATAAAAGTAGAAATTGATAAATTATTTTTTCATGCAAAACAAAAAAAATTAGAAACGATTAAAAAAGAAGTAGAAATACAAAATATGGAAAAATATAAAAATTCAAAATTATTAAGAAGAGAAGAATTAGAAAATGAATTAAATAATTTAAAAAATGATGCAAGTCCCGGTATGATTAGTGAAATAATAAATAATTTAGAAATAAATATAAATGATATATGCATAAGATTTGATGATGAAATATCTTATAATTTAATACCTTTTTCATTTGGAATTTTATTAAAAAATTTAAAAATACAAACTGTAGATAAAGACTTTAAAGAACCTAATGCTGGAGTTAAAATACCTTTTGCAGAAATAAATAATAAAATATTAAAATTAACAAATTTATCTATATTTTTAGATACATATGAAAATGAAGGACTATTAGTTCAATATTATCAACAAATATTAAAAACAGAAAATACAGAAATAAAAGATGAGAAATTAAAAATATTTTTAGGACCTATTTTAGATTATTATACTTATTGTTTAACTGAAACTTATGAAAATATTAAAAATCCAAAATCTCATCAATATTTAGCTTATGATTTGGGATTTTTACTAAAATTATCTATGAATGAAAATTTAAAAAATGGAAAACCAAAATATGCTTTAGATTGTGAATTAAATAATATAACCATGAGTTTATCTTTAGTACAAATTAAATCACTTATGAAATTATTAGCTTATCAAGATCTTAATTCAAAATATCAAATCGGGTTATTTAAAGAGTATTATACAAAAAAAATTGATGAAAAACAAAAATTAAATTATATAGAAAATTACATAACTTATTTTAATTATAAATATGGAGTAAAAAAAAATGAAAAACAAGCTGAAAAATTAAAAGAGCCTTTAACACAAATAGAAAATCAATTAAAATATGAAGATATTCAAATTATGAGAGAAGCTGCAAAATATAAAATGAGTCATAATAGAGAAATTGATGAAATAGACGAAGAAATTAAAAAATTACAGGGTGGTAAAGGCTTTTTCTCTAAAAAAAATCCAAAAGAAAAAGATAAACAAAGAATTAAAGAATTAGAAGAAAAAAAGAAAAAAATAATTGAGGAAAATATTGATGAAAATGTTAAAATGAGATTAAAAGCAGAAAATCAAGATATTAGTAATGAAATAGATTTATTAAGTGATTTAGCAGATGATTTTATTTTATATAAAATAAGATTAAATTTACCTGAATTAAAATTTAATATAAATAGTGAAGGAGCAAATAAATTGATAACAATGGTTTTTAAAAAATTTAATATTTTAGGAGACATGAAGAAAAAAGGGCAATTTTTTAGTTTATTTATTGGCGATATATCTGTTGTTCAATATCAATTAAAAGACACTCCATATAATGAATTGGTTGCCACTATAGAACAAAAAAATGATCAAAATGAAAAAGATGAAAAAGATGAAAATAAAAAAGGTGCATGTTATATAGAATTTGAAAATAATCCAAATTTAGAAAAATCTGATTTTAGATTAAAATTTAGAAATCAAAAAAGATTAATTATAACAGTAAATTTATATAGTTTACAATATATAATAAATAAAATAATATCAAGTTTATCTACAACAATAAGTAAATTTGGTGCCGAAAGATATATAGCCTCAGGAGAAATTCAAAATTTAATAAAATCTGGTTTTGATATAAATTATTATTCTGGTGGTTTTCAACATTTTAATATTGATTTAGATATAGTTATGAAAAGTCCTATTATTATATATCCACAAGATATTTTAGATAAAGATAATCAAAAATGTATTTATGTAAAATGCGGAGATCTTGAAATGAGTAGTATTTTACCTCCAAGACAAGATGTAAATATAAATTATGCAGAAGTTACTGAAAAAAATAAATTATTTGATATATATGCTGCAAGGGCAAGAGGATTTTGTGTTGGCACAATAGATAATTTTAATGGAGATTTAAGTGAGCTTTGTAATATTAAAGGTAATAACATTATTGATAATATTGTTGTAGGAGTAACTTTTGAGAAAATGTTTGAAGAAAAAAATACTAAATTTGAAAAAATGAGAATTTTTATAACACTTGGTAAATGCAAATTTAATATAAGAGATACCCAAATTGTATTTTTGATTGAATTATTAGATAAATTACAAAAAACAAATAAACGATTAGAACTTGATTTAGAAAAAAAAACAAAATTAGAAGAAGAAGAAGAGAAACAAATGAAAGAAGATAAAGAAAAAGAAAAAAAAGAAAAAGAAAAATTAGATAAAGAAAAAAAAGAAATCTTAGAAAAAAAGATAGAAGAAAAAAGAGAAAAAGAAGAAATTTCAAAATTAAATAAATTAATAGGGAAAAAAGATTTGGAAGAAGAAAAAGAAAGATTAAAAAAAGAAAAAGAAGAAGAAAGGAAAAAAAAAGAAGAAGAAATAAAAAAAAGAAATTTTGATGCAAATTTTTTAATATTAAATTGTGTATTAGAAAATATAGAAATATGTTTAATGAAATCAATATCAAAAACAGAACGATTAATTTTAGCAGAAAATGCATCTTTATCTCCAAATTTTGATAAAGAATATAAAGATTTTATACTATTTAAATTAAATAAATTTGATTTAGGCCTATTAACAACAGAAAAAGGAAATATTACTTTAAATATATCTATATTATCTATATCAATACAAGACTCAGAAACAATAATAAAAGATTCAAATAAACCAGAAGGTAATTCTTATGTATATGAAGAGTTTAAAGATATACTGGTAATGAAATCAAATATGAAAGGAATAGGTTTATTAAGCTTAACAAAAATGAGTCAAGGAAGTATAGGTAGTTTTTCAGAAGATGATTCTATCCTTATAGAAAATGATGTAAAAATTATAGAAAGTAATATTATTAATAATAATAATAAAGCTAAAGATAATAAAAAATTTTTAGAAATGAAATATTTTTTAGATGCAGCTAAAAATGTGCAAACTATTGATATCATATTACAAAATATTAGAATATGTTTTCCAATGAGTACAGTGGCTAGATTATATCAATTCTATAATTATTATTTTGGAATGTATTTGCAAAGTGTAGAAGATACTATTTTAGATTTAGCTAAAATGGAAAGAAAACATAAAAAACAAAAATTAACTAATAAATTAAAATCATCATTAAAACCATCATTAAAATTAACTAACAGTGTTAGTGATAGCACAATTGATTCTGAAACAGATGATGAAAAATCAGAAATAGAAGATGATTTAAAAGATTCAGATAATAAAAAACTCTTTAGTAAAAAATTTTATAATGATTTACAAAAAGATTTAAATGTAGAAAAAGAAAAAGAAAATCTAAATATAATAAATACAGATCCGAATAATAATAAAATTGATTTAGAAAATGATATAGATTTAGAAGTTGAAAATCAAATGAAATTATTAGAAAGTAAAAAATTATCAACGGTTCCAAATAAAACATTAATAAAAATTAATATTGAATTAAAAGAAACCTCTATATTATTCCCTTTAGATGATACTAAATCAAAAACTAAAATTTTACGTTTTAAATTCAATTCATTTTGTCGAATAAATATAGATAATGAATTTGATACTATTGTAGATGGATATAATAGATTAATTCGTATAAACTATAAAACAAAAAATTTAAAATTATCAGCTAAATTTTTAGATATTGAATTTAGTATAGTAAATTGCAGAAATGGTACTTACTCAATAGATAATATATGTGATAGAATGATTCAAGTTTTTCGTTTCCAAGTAAATTTAAATTCATTTTTATTATTTCCTCATAAAAATAAATCAATAATGGCAATAAATATTAATTGTGAACCATTAATATTTAATATAGGATTTAGACAAACAAAAGCTATAATTAAATTTTTACCTAAATTAACAGAATTTTTAGCTGAAATGAATAAAGAATATAATGACCCAATTAAAGAGTTAGAAAAAGATGATGATAATATAAATAATGATGATGAATTAAATGAAAATAAAATTAATATTAATATAGATAATGAAAATAATTTAAATAGAATTATGAGTGAAGAAAGTGTTATCAGTGAATTATCTGAAGATCAAGAAGATAAAAGAAAAGAAATGGATAAAAAATTAACCGAACAATATAAAATAAAAATGATGATTAGAAAAAAAAGGCAACTCAAAAAAATAGAAGAAGAGAAGAGAAAAGTAGAAAGAGAAGAGCAAAAACTAACTACAAATATTGATGATATAAATAATATGATAGATATTAAAGTTTACTTAGAGAAAACATCTATAAGATTTTTAGACGATTCAGGTAAATATTTAATACCTTTATTAAATATAGATACGAGTCAAATAATAGTTAGATTTATACAAAATAGTAATTCTGATTCTGTAGAAAATATAAGTAATTTACTTCTTGAAAGTATATCTAAAAAACAAGTTCCATTATCTGATTATGATATAAATGAATTAGGAATGTATGTAGAAATTATATTTAATTTAGCTATTAATTTTTATAATGATAGAATTAATGAATGGGAACCTATTTTAGAAAAATATAGTGGTGTACTAAAAATTGATCAAATTGCTCCTTTTTCTAGAATGAGAATAGATTTTTTAAGTGAAGATATATTTAATTTCAATATATCTATATCATCTATGAATATTTTAAATAGAGTTATAAAAAAATTTAGTCAAGATGAAGAAGAATGGGACAAAAATAATTCAGATAGAGAAGATGTGGCTAAAAATATAGATTATAATAATGCTATTCAATTTATTAATTTAACTGGATTAGATATTGATTGCTGGCTAGATGCAGAAGAAAATTTAGAATATGAAAAAAAAAATTCAAAAGAATTTTTTGAAAGTAAAAATTCAAAAGACTATATTAATATTAATACTGATCCAAATAATGAAAATAAGGATAAAAGAAAGAAATTTATTCTTGAAGCAAGTAATATTAACAATAAAAATAAAAGAACAATAAATAGACTAAAATTACAAAAAATATATAGAAGATTGCCCGAAACCCAAATTAAAATCAAAAAAGATAAATTTAGTTTTAAAGTGGAAGGATATTTGCCTATTACCAATAATGATTTTTCATCTAATTATACTTCTACTTTTATAATGGAAAAGGATAAAAAACGACAAAAAAACTCAAATACAAGAATAGCAGAAATAAAAAACATAGAAAATATAAAAAATGAATTAATGGAAAAAGATGATTTAGAAGAAAATTTATTATTAAATAATGAAGAAAATAATAATTTAATATCAGCAAATATAAATAAAAATTTAGAAGATAATTTAGAAATTTTAGTAAAAATTAGACAAAATAGTAATTTTAAATCAATAGTATTTGAAAGTAATATATTTTTTTATAATAATTTACAGGTACCAATATCATTATCATTAATATCTAATAATGATTTTATAAATAAATATAATTCATCAGATGAGAAAATTAATCATTTGGAAAATACTAATAAAATAATAATAAAAACTGGGTGTAAAAAATCATTACCTATTATATTTATAAAAAATAAATATAGAATATATATATCATTTGAAAACGAGAAAAATCCTAAAAATAATAATTATTCTTTATTATATTCTAATTTTGATAAATTAGAACAAAATATAAATAATTTTAAAAAATATAACGAAGAAAATTCTGATACTTTTAAAGGAGATAAAATTACAAAATTAGATGATAATTTTTCAAAACTAGTAACTATAAATCAAAATAATAAAGATTTTTATATATCTTCAAATTTAATTATTCAACGTGGTATTAATGATATAATCCAAGATGATTCTAAATTGGATGATGACTTACTTCATTTAACTTCAGAAAATTTAAATAATTTACTAAAAAATAATGAATCAAATATATCTAAAACTTTTTCATATTTATTTATTTTAGATGAATCTTTTGTTATAGAAAATCAAATACCATTTAATTTAAAATGTGAATTAAAAGGAGTTATAACAAAAGAAGTTTGTATTCGTCCTTTAAAAAATAAAAAATTTTTAGATATTAATCAATATAAAACACAATTAAAATTAAGTTTAAAATATCAAAAATATAATTTTATATCTGATTATTTAAATATAGAACAATTACAAGATAAAAAAGATAATAATGAAATTATAGTTAAATTTTATCAAGAAGGAATAGAAGATAAATCAAAATATATAGAATTTAATTTAAAAATAGAAGATAATTTAGATAATGATAATTTAAATGAAGCATATGAGAGGGAATATGAATATAATTTAGAAACTTTTCATAAGAAAAAAAGATTAATTATTTATAGTAAATGTATTGTTGTTAATAAATCAGATTATTTATTGTATATGAAAGAAGAAGAAATTAAAGAAAAAAATTTTTTAACGAATAATTTTAATGGAAAAATATTCCCAAAAAGTGTAAATTTATTAAATACCCAAAATATAAAACAAACCTTTAAATTAAAAAGTGAAAAATCATCTTGGTCAAAAAAATTTAATATTAATACCGTCGGTAATACTGGTGTGACATCTTTAGAAATTGAAGATGAAAAAGATAAAGATAAAACAATTTTATTAGATGTAGGTATTAGTTTTCCAACATCTTGGTATTTTGTAAATAGTTTATTAATTATTATTGAGCCAAGATTTTTATTTGTAAATAAATTTGGATTAGATTTTAAATATAAACAATATAATAATAAATTAAAAAAAAATGAAAATGAAGGAAATAAAATATATGAAGAAAAAACTATTAAAAATGGAGAAAATGTTAATTTATTGCTATTAAAAGGAAATAAAAAAATGAAAAAAATGTTACAAATAAAATTCGAAGAATCAGAGTATTATTCATGTCCATTTGATTTAGAAGAAATGGGAGATTTTGATGTGAAAATTCCTATAGATGATAAAATAAGAAAATATCTGGAAAAACAAAATAAAAAGATTGGAAAAAAAATAAAAGAATGGGAAAAAAATAAAAAATTAAAATTAAATGAAAATAAAGAAAAGACAGAAAAAAAAGAAGAAAAGGTAGATAAAAATGATATTAAAGAAGAAGAAAGAGAATTATCAGATGAAGAAGAAGAAATAAATAATGAAAATAATATAATAATAGAAAAAAAAGATAAAAAAGAAAATGAAAAAGGAAAAAAGGAATTATCTCCAGAAGAAGTAAAAAAGAAGAAGGAAGAAGAAAAATTACAAAAATTAAAAGAAATGGAAATAAAACCAAGAAAATATATACTTTTTAAACAAAATGGACAATCTTTTGTATTAGTTCATATAGTAAAAGCATCTTATAGTGGATTAATATATATAGTATTATATCCTCCAGAATATCCTCAATATAAAATCCAAAACGAAACAAAATTTAATATTAATTTCAGACAAAAAGATGATAAATTTATGGAAGAAAAAATAACTTTATCTAAAGAAGATTCTATCCCATATGTTTGGGGAGATTTTCTTCAAAAATCTAAAAATTTGCTTATTATTATTGGAAGTAATACATTGCAATTAAATTTAAATGAAATAAAAATAACTAGAAAAGTTTTTGAAATAAAAGAAAATAATATTAATAAAAATTATAATTTTTATTTCCAAACTATTGTCGAAAATAATAAAACAAGAAAATTAATAATAAAGAATGATGATAAAAAAAATGTAAGAAAAGGATATTTTTTAAAATCATTAAAAGGAAAACAAGATCAATCAACTAATATTATGTTTAAGTTTAATTCAAAAGGAATAGGCTTATCAATAATTAATAATGAACCTAGAGAAATATTTTATATATCATTTTATGGTATTAATTTTGATGGAGAAATATTTACATATAAAAAAGATAAATGTGATCATTTAATGTCTAATTTACATTTTATTTTAAAAAATATTCAAATAGATTATTGCTTAGAAGATAATTTTAAAAGTATGTTAATACCAGTATCTCAAATAAATCCCCAAATTGAAGAAATATCTTTACAAAAAAAAATATCATTAAATCCATTTTTAGAAGGTATAATAAGTTTCCATCGTGCAACAAATCCTTTAACTCAAATTTCTTCAGATGATTTTCCTCAACTTGATTTTACTTTTCAATCTTTTAAAGTAAATATAAGTCATAAACAAATTGTGAGTTTAATAAATTTATATACTGAAATAATGCCCCAACTTGATTTTTATTTAGGAATTCCTGAAAAAAAGAAAGAATTTAAAAGTATAGAAGATTTAGAAATAGCATTATTTGGAGAAGATTCTTTAAAAGAAGATTTATTAGTATATGAACCTAATTATTATGATATAAATTTAGAAACAGAAATAAGTTCTTCCCCTGAAGAAATTATTTTTAATTCAGAGGCTTATTGGCGAATATTTATAAAAAATATTGGAATAGGAGCTATCCATATTGTGATATCAAGTAGATTAGACATTAATGCTATAGGAAATGTATTACCTAATATACCTATAATAAAAGGGCTTTTAAGAGCTTTAGGAAATATTTTTACACATATTACAGATTTTCATCTTAAATTCACTTCATTATATTATTCAGATGTTTTTACAGATATTTCGAGTTTATCATCTCAATTAGTAAATGAATATTTATATCAACTTAAAAGAAGAATATTTAAAGTTATAGGAAGTTTAGATATTTTAGGTAATCCCACAGGATATGTGTCTTCTATAGGAGAAGGTTTTATACAATTATTTGAAGAACCTAGAAAAGGTTTAATAAATGGCCCCTTAGGATTTGGTGAAGGTGTTGCAAAAGGATTTGGAACTTTATTAAATGCTATATTTTCGGGGACATTTGATGCTGTTGGTAAAATATCAGGAACTTTATTAGCTTCATGTGAAATGTTACAAGGAGTAAAAGTTGCTGAGCAATTAGAAGATAGAGAGCCTGATAATCTGCTAGATGGTATATATAAAGGTGTTAAAGAAGGATTATTAGATTTAGGAAAAGGTATTGGAGGAATTGTTTTAAAACCTTTTAAAGGGGCAAAAAAAGAAGGAGTAAAAGGTTTCTTTAAAGGATTAGGAACTGGGTTAATTGGTGCTGTTGTATCACCATTTACAGCTACATTTAGAATTGCAAATAATTTATTTGTTGGAATAAAAAATACTGCAAATATGTTTAATCCTAAATTAAAAACTGAAAGATTTAGATATCCACGTCCTATAGAAAAGGCTACTGGATTGAAATCTTATAATGAAGATAAAGCTACAATAAGAGCAATATTAGACTTTTTTAAGAAATATTCAAATCATGAAATTATATATTATAAACAACTTTATTATATTAGTCCTGGTTTGGGAAGATCTATTTCTACTTTAATTTTGACTAATAAATGTGTAATGGTAGTTTATCAAGCTAAAGAATTAGTTTTCCAAATATCTTTAAAACATATTAGACGAGTTGAAATACATAGAGAAAGAAATAGTACTAATATTTCTATTATATTTTATTTAAAAAATAATACTAGAGAATATATAACTACTAAAGATGATGATCTTAGTTTATCTACTGATTTTTATCTAATGTTTGAAAAAGCCAAAGAATAATAATTAGATTAAATTATAAAATTATTTAAAAAATTAAAGTGTATCAAAATTAGATAATATTTATATTATAATTATATTATAATTATATATCTTTCTTATTTCAAAAAAATTATTTATTAAAATATTAAAATATTAAATAAAACAATAAAGAAATTGAATGGGGATTGGGGATTGGGGATTGGGG
>JAJJLB010019114.1:0-10890 GCA_023806845.1 Diplodinium flabellum
CAATCCCCAATCCCCAATCCCCAATCCCCAATCCCCATGAAATATTTTAAATTAAAAATAAAAAAAATAAATAAAAAAAAATAAAATGAAAAAAAAAATTTATTAATTTTTTAATTAATATTTTGAAATATATCTTAAATAATAATTTTATGAATAAATCAAATAAATAAATAAATTAATCAATAAAATAATTATATTTAAAATGAAAAAAGCTTTCTTAATAATATTAGTAGCCTTAACATTTATTGCTGTTAATAGCGAATTCCACTTATGCAATGATTTTAGTTTTTCTAACATAGATGATGATTCAGATTTAAGAGAAGATTATTGTAGAGTACTTTCAACATCTACAGATAAAACTCATTGCTGTTATTTCAGAAATGATGATGGTGAATCATGCAAAGAAATTTCAGACGATGCTTATGAAAATATAAAAAGATATAAAAAATATTTGAAAAACTTTAGTAGTACTGTCAAAATTAATTGTTCTTCTGAATATTTATCTTACTCTTTATTTGCTTTAATAGCTCTATTAATCTAAATAATTAGTTAAATTTAAAAGTTCTCTTTATATATTTATCTGAGCCAAATCTACAACTTGGATGAGGATAAATTGTTATTAAATCTGAATTAAAATTTTTTAAATGAACTACGACACGAGTTTAACTATTAGTAGGACCACCATTAGGTTCTATACCTTGGATTGTTATCTTTTCTCCATCTTCTAAAGAAAATTTTGAAAGAGTTAAGAAAATTGTTATGATTAATGGAAATTTTTTTTGTTATTCTTAAATAAATTTAGGGCTGTTTGATTTGCCCCTTATTAAACCAAAATGAAAATGAAATTAGATTTCTATTTTATATTATTAGGATTAATTATAATTGTTTTAGCAAAAGAGACAAAATCAAAAAAAAGAAAACAACAACAGAAATAACAATTGTAACAGATGATGATTTGGATACAAGAGAGGAGCTTGATGGTCTAAGATTTATAAAATATATTTTACCATCAACTTTTGTTGAAAATTTAGATTTAAAAGTTTTTGATATTCAAATTCTTTCCCCGGTTATATTTTTGCATCTAAACCCCCTGAAGGATGGATAAAGCAATCATTTCCTTCATATTTGATTGCATATTCTAAAATTTTATTTGTTGGATTATATAATGTAATTGCTTTTATTACACTAAAAATACATGAAAATTGAATTGTGTCCTTTGGGTTAAAATGTTGTAAATTTTGAAATAGCATTGCTAAAAATAATACCATTTCCCTTGCTTTTGCTGGACTTGTTGGAGATATTTTGAAATTTTTTATGTGTGTATAAATTCCATATTCTTTTAATATTGATAAAATCATATTATAATTAATTTGTTTAGTATCAATTGATGTTGTTTTTCTTTTTAAAACATTTTTTTCTTCTGTTGGGAAATATGATAAAATAATTGAAGTTAATAAACTTGAATCAGAAAAATCTTTGGAAAAAGTTATGGTATTTCTTTGTATACCAGGATTTACTGCTTCAAAACAAGCATTTACCCATCTTAATAATAAAATTTCAGAAGGGGAATAAACATTTGATGGAGGGATTCTGCTGCTACTATATTTTTGTTGTATTTCTGATGGAAGGTGTTTTATTACTTGTAAGAATTTTTTATGATTTACTCCTGATAAATAAAATATTTTTAAAATTTGGTATTCTAACAAAACCCAACTCATTTTATGATAATATCTCCATTGAATTGCTAAACTCTTACTCTTTTCCCATTTTGGATCTAAAACTTTTGCTCTACTTTGATCTAATGATATATATCTTTTATATAAATTTAAATCTAATAAATATTCAGGAAATACAGTTATTAATTTACAATATTGTTCTCTTATATGCAAAACTCTTTTATTTAAATCTTGTTCTAAAGTAATTATTTTATCAGGAGATTCTTTTCCTATTAAATTTTTAACTAAAATATATATTACTTTTTCATTATCTTTTACTATATCTTCAGGAATACTTTTATAACATTATTTTGTTTAAAAATATCATCAAGATGAATTTTTTTTAAATATTTTTTTATCATTTTACAATTTTGTTCAATAGCTAAAGTATTAATTTTATTATAACCTAAAAGAGCTGTAGAATTTTGGCCATCAAACTCCCAACATAATTTGATGATTTTTTTCCGCTTTTTTTTCGTTAACTAAATCATCATTTACTCTATCATTTTCATTAGTATTTTTATCTCCTAAAATATCTTCATCTTTATTTAAAAAATTTTTCTTTAAATTTATAGCTTTATTATTTTTATCATAAACAAAATCATATGTAGTTCTATCAGTTCTTTGAAAAAATGAAAAATTTGCAAATAAGCAATTATCACATGTCCCGGCAAAATATATAGGAAATTGTTGTTCTTCTTTATCAAAAAATATTAATTTTGTAGTAAAAGTTATAGGCTTATTTGTTAACATTTAATTTTTTAGGAAAAGTTATAGGCTTATTTGTTAACATTTTTACTTCACCTCTTAATTCATTTTTAAAAACACCAATAATATGGTTTTTTTCAAGCCAATTAAATTCTATAGGTAAAACACATTGTGGGTAAGATTCAAATTGATATGAAATTTCTTCATTTTCATACCCTTCATTTTTAATTTTAAATTTAATTTGGGATTCAAATCCTAAAGGCACAATAGGTAATATTAATTCCCTTTTATCAAAATATAATTTTGGCAAAATCCCTTCTCCTTCTAATCTTATAGTTTTATCAGTAATATTTCCATCAGAGTCTGTGACTCTTAAAACAGTTTGTGATTTATATTCTTTTTGAGCATGAAGTGTAAATGATAATTTAATAGTTACAAATAAATCTTGATGAGCAGGAATTTCTCCTTTTGAATCAATTACTATAAAAATTCCTTCTTTTATAAATTCATCAGTTAATAAAAATCTCCATTTTAGTGATTTATTATGTTGTACACTTCCTATTTTTATATCTTTATATTGGAAATTTTTTGTATTTTCATAAATAAAAGTTTTTGGGGATTTTAAGAGCATATCACTTATAGTTATTACACTTTCCATTTTTTGTCCCTTAATATAATTTTAATAATATTTTTATTTTTTAGATTTTTTTTTATTAAAAACTCTTATTCTTAGTTTTGATTGCTATTGCTTTTTGCACCACAACAGAAGAAGAACGTCCAATTGAAGATTCATTAGATATGCTTTTTAAGCTTCCAAATTGGGAAGAAGTTAAAAACTTTTTCAAAAAAGCTACTAATTGGTTAAAGGAAAATGATCTATGGGATCCACTTGTAAATTTAGCAAAAAAAGGTTTAAAAGAAGCCGCAATGAATGTTTATATGAAAACAATAAATGATGAAAAAGATTGCCAAAGTATTATTGACTTTGTAATAAAAAATAAAAATGCTGAATAAATTTTATTATTTCTTTAATTTTATGATTTTAAATTATGATTGAATCCAATATTTTCATATGTTTCTTGATTTGTTATATCATATACTATCATAATACCTTGAGCGTTTCTAAAAAATCCTTTTGTTAGAGCTTTGTATCTTTCTTGTCCAGCAGTATCCCATATTTTTATACGAACATTTTTATCATCTATTGTTTCATCTTTTGTAAAGCTATCAAGGCCTACTGTTGCCAAATAATTTGCATTAAAAGTTCCATTAGCAAATCTACTTAATATACTTGTCTTTCCTACTCTTGAATCACCAATAATTAATAATTGGCATTTTTCATCATACTTTTTTATAAAACAATTATTTTTTTATTATTTATTTTAATGTCTAAAAGAATATAAAACAAATTTTTTTAATGCAAAAACTAATATCATTGTTGGTAATATTATAATAAATGCAATTCCATAGTTTTTATCTTTAATAAAAAATTGAATTAAAGAAGGAAATTTAATAATTATTTCTTCAGGAGGTGGATTTATTTTACTAGTAATAAGCCAAAAAGTTATTATTATAAAAAAAAAATAACCAAAAATAAGGAAAAAATATCCAAGACATACATCTTTTAAATCACGAATTTTTACTTTATTTTTATTTTCATTTTTTTCCATTAATATTTATTTTAATTCTTTAAATATGTAATAAAAAATTTTAATTAATTCAAAATATTAATTTAACCTAAATATTAAAAAATTATTTTTTCCCAATGTTAAATAAATTATTAAAAAGATAATAACAATTATTATGACAAATTACCAAAAAAATTGGTAGTTCATCAACTTCAATTTTTTTCGAAAATACAGTAATTATATTAATTTTCAGAATGATTATTGTATTTTAGAAAAAAGAAGATTAAATTGAATAATAGTTTTTTATTGTTATTTCTCGGATTTAAGCGACTAATATTTTTTGTCATGTTAATGTTATATAAATAGCCTCTGTAATGGAATTCCAAAATTTATTGTTTTATTGCATTATGAAAGATGACTTTGTTCAAAATTTTTTTCGAAATTTTGGACAACTATTCTAAAATAGCTAAAATTTAAGACATGTATTCTTTGTAAGGGGGCTGGACTAAATCACTCACCATAATTAAATTATAAATTAAATTATTTTATTATTTATCAAAAGCTCAAAAAATAATCTAAAAAAAAAATTACCATAATTTATTATTACATATATCTTTTTGAAAACCAATTTATAATAATATCAATAGAGCGTATTGGGTATATAATCAGTAAAAGGCTTATAATAAAAAAGGCTATTTCTAAAGCTATAGTTATTGTTCCAAAAATTGCTTCAAGTAATTTAATATTCTTGAAAATTCCATTAAAGTCATCAAATAGACAAATTGTTAATACTGAAGAAAATTTACTAGACATAAAAATTACTTCTTCTATTATATTTATTAATTTTTTTTCATTAAGTTTTGTTTTGATACTTCCTTTATCCATTATATGATTATAATTATAAATATTTTTCCAATCTTCAATAAAAACTGATAAAGTTGTAAAAGAATAAGATTCTGCATCTGTATAACCATTTATATTTATTTTTTCGCCTAAAGTTAAGCATTCATCAACTAAATCTGAATGATTTTCTTTTTTATCTTTGAAATAATTTATATAAAAATTTGCAAAATTTTCACAAAATTTTTTTCCCGAAGTAATTCCTATCAAGGATGAAGTATCTTTTAGTATAGAATTTACTTTGTTTTCATTAGTTAAAGAAATAATTTTTTCAGAATTTTTTTTATAATTTTCAATTAGTTCTGATAATTTTATTTTTTTATTTTCATCTTGAGCATTTTCATCATGAATATTTTTTATTAAATGCAACTGATAATTTAAAATTATTTCATTCATAACAGAAGATTTTTGAAAATAAAAATAAGTAAAATTTCTTGCCTTTTTTAATTTTGAATTTAATAACCAATTATAAACGAAACTGATAATAAAAATAAAAGCAAATATAAAAATAGCAATATTTAAAATTATTTTAGCTAAAAAATTACTATGAATCATATTAATTATTTTTTTTTCTATTTCTTCTTTAGACATTATTTCATTTTTGAAAGAACGACTTATATTCATTTTTAAATTATTTCCTTCAATTTCATTATTTTCTGGAACTTTTTTATTTAAAGCCCTAATAGTATCAAAATCTCCCTGGGAATATTTATTATATTCCGACATAATTTTATTTTTTTCCAACATTGAATTTGAAATATAATTTTTTAATTTATTTTTATTTGAAATATTATCATTGTTATAATTATTTCCATTTGTTTTAAATGATTCATTCATTCCTTCAGTAAAAGGAGGATTATGAGAAGCTTCGTTTACACCTTGTCCTGGAGAATAATATCTTATATCTTTTTCTTTAAATTGTACTTTTGTTATACGATTTTTCTTTTTTAAGCCAAGTCCTAATCCTTCTTCTTTTTTTATTATATTCATTTTTGAGTCATCTTCTTTGTCCTCTTCATCTTTATTCTCATTATTATTTCTTAATACACCTATTATTGGTTGATCTTTATCTTCATTATTATTTTCATTTTTATTATTGTCTTCTTTGCTTTCTTCTTCATTATTTTTTTCTTTAATAAATTTAGAAGGTATCTTTTCAGTTTTTGTATTTTCATTAATATCTTCTAAGGCTCCAGAATCAAACGCTGAATTTTGAATTTCTCCAGTCTTTATTTTATCAAGTTTTTGCATCATTTTCCAAATATTTTTCTTTCCTTCTCCTAGTTTTTCCGTATTAGCAGATTCTTGATTATTTATATTTTTAGATGAAGTAATTTTGGAATTTAAGATGTTCCTTTGATTTATTTCATTATCTCCATTAGGAGTAGGAGTTACAAATATTGAAGAAGGAATTAAATCTTCTTCATAATTTTGAATTATTGGTAAATATTTGTTTTTCATTTCAGATATAAAATATAAACTTTGAATATTTAGTCCATTTGAAAATTTTTTATATTCTTCTATTTTTTGTAAAATTATATCAATATGATTTTTTGCTATTTTCAATCTTAAGTTGAACATTTTATTTTTAAATTTTTTGAATCCAAAATAAATAAAGATCCATTCTATAATTATTGTTAAAATAAGAATTAAAAATTCTGATAATTTATAAACTCCTATTTTTATTAAAGTTGAACTTTGTTTAGCTTTTAATATATTATAAAATGTATTTATTAAATTATCATTGTAAAGGACAAAATCGGGAATCGAATTTTTTAAGATATAAAAAAGTGCTATTTCTTGTTGGTTTAATTCTAATAACAATGAAGAATTATTTATTTGATTTTGAATTGTTTCATTTGAAATATTGTCTAAAAGAAAATAATTATATGTTATGCTTGAGTTAATATTTTTTTCATCTATTAATTCATATTTTATTATATCAAAATAATAATAAGAATCTAAAGCTTTTTTCTTAAATTTTGTAATTTCATCAAATAATGAAATATTTTTATTTATATAAATATATCCATTTTTAAATATTTGTTCAATATCATCAGTTTGATATTCTAGATAATTAGATATTTCTTTATTATAATACTTGCTAGTATAAAAATTAATACTATATAAAGTTTGATCAAATAGATTTATCTGGTTATTTAATAATTCAATACATTCCTCCCATAAATTCGTTTTATTATTATTTATTTTATAATTTTCAATTATTTTATCTTTTATTAAACCTAAATTTATAATAGCTTCACATATAAAAAAAATATGATTCTGTAAAAGAATGCTATTAATTTCAAGATAAAAAATATCCATTAATCCTTGATTGATATTAATTTTAAAAATAAGTCCAAATATTGCTAAAAAGAGTGAAATAATAATTAAAATAGCTATAGAAATAATTAATAATAAAATAAATTGATTTTTTGAAAATATATTAAAATTATTTTTGGAATTTAAATAGAAAAGCTCCTTTTTATTTTGTCCTGAATAATCAATTATTATTTCTGTATTTGATTCTTTTCCATTTTTTTCATCTTCAATTAAATCTTCTTCTTCTTCATTTATCATTCCATTTCTATCAATTTTTTCTTTTTTATGGTATTTTGATTTATTATATGTATTCATTATATCATTTTTTAATATAGTCATTTTTGCCATTTCTTTCATTGAATTATTAATTGTTTCAATTAATAATTGATTATTTGATATCCCAGACATATATCCAAATACTTTATTTAAATCAACTCTAGCTGAAAAATTAACAAAATATAGGTATTGTTTTTCTAATATTCTTTGTTTAATATTAACTTCTATATATGGAGTGAAATATTTTCCTCTTTTATTTGATTCTTTTAACAATTCACATCTAATAAATTTTTTTTGAAAATCCTTATCATTATTTTCTTTTAGCACATCAAATTCTTCCCCAAATAAATGCTGTAAATATAATTCATAATCAAATTGTTCTTGAAATTCAACATTTGATACATCTTTAAAAAAAGTTCTCATTCTTGGAGCCATTCCTTGCAATATTAATTTTTCAACATCAATTTTAACAATATTTATCATATGCATATTTAGAAAAAAATAATCTTCAAATTCTTTATTAAGTGCTAAAATTTCCCCAGAATCATCAATACAAACGAAACAATTTCTAGTATCTTTAGAATTATTAACTGGAAATAATACTGCTAAAATCGTTATTTCCCCTCTCAAATTTAAGAGAAATTTATATTGAAGATCGAATAAAATACAATGTGATGAATTTGTATTAAAAAAAATTCTTTTATTATTCCAAGATTTATTCCTTCCTTTTATTTCTGTAATCATTCTTAGCTTGTGAGATTTTTGGATTTTAGGAGGCATTAAAATATGAAAATCTTTATTTTTCAAATCTTTTTCATTATATTCTAAAACAAGTAATAATTCATGACTTAAATATTTTATAATAAATTCACCATTAATATAATTTAATATCATATAATAATTTGAGTCTAATTCATTTCCAGATCTTGTATCTTTTAAATCATGAATTTGACTTGTTAATTTATTGTAAATTTCGTCAGGAATTTGAAAATTAATAACTTTGAAAAGAAGTATTATCTTCGAACAAATAAATAAATTATTAATTTTATCATTTTTAAAATAATGAACAATATAACTTGACATTCCTTTAAAATTGTTCATAAAAGATTTGATTATATCAATTAAATTGTTAAAAATTAATTTCTCTTGAATAAAATATTGAATAAATTCTTCAAAATTTATTGCAATTTTCATTAATCGATCCTCAATTTCATAATATTTAACACATAAACTAAGCATTTTAGTAAAATCTAATTTCAAATTAGTTTGTCCATTTCCTTGAGTATCTTTTTTATTCATTTTATTCATTGCCATAAAAGCATTATATTTTTGAATAGCAAACATTCTTAAATATAAATAATATATATAATAAAATTCATATGCATAAATATTACTTTTTTTTATCTTTGTATTTTTATGTTGTAATTCTTCCATCATCCTTTTTTTTCTAAATATTTCATTAATATATTCATAATAATAGAATTGTGTTTTATAATATGCATTGTTACATAGAATTGAAAAGCTATAAAAATTAATTCTTATAAAATCTTTTGTATTATTTGAGAATTTATTGGAAAAATTTGAATCAATATGCTTTAACAATTTTTCTAATTTATTTGATAATAATTTTTTTACAGCAACAATTAATTTTACTCTTAATTGAAACATTAATTTTTGTCTATTACTTTCTTTTCCTTCTAAATTAACATTAGTACCTTTTGTCATTTTAATCATAGAAGTATTTAAATTTGATGATAAAACATTAAAGAAAGTATTTAATATATATTCATTATCTACATCTTTTTTATTTCCAAAATTTATATTATTTGTATATGCCCCACTACTTTTTACTGTAGGCATTACACCATGTATATTACCTTTTTTAAGATATCCTTTGCAGGGACAATTTAAATCATCACAAACCTTTAAATGATCTACATAATTATATAAAAAAATATCCAAATTTTCATCATCAAATTTCTGATTTAAATCATTAAATTTTAAAAATTCTTTCAAAGTAAATGTCATTACAGAAAATATATTTTTTTCGTTTAAATTAGATAAAGGTTCAACTAATAATTGTTTAACTAAATTAGAATCATTATTATGCTGAATTTTATATATAATTAAAGAAATTACTATTTCCATTATTAATAATAATACAATACTTAAATCATTAGGATAAGAATTATTTATTATCATAAATGATAAAATAAAGGCTGTACTTATATAGGATAAATGAACTAAAAAATCTCTTATTACAACTAATTTGTAGTTTTTAGGAGTTGAAAAAAAGTTTTTTTGGGTTTTTTCAAATATATTTAATATAAATAAAGCTCCCACATAAGAAGAATAAGATATAAGAAATGTTTTATTATCATAAAATAAAAAAATAGTAAAAAATATTTGACTAAAACTTTCTAAAAATTCAAAAGATAATATATATTTAGGAGCAAAATTCCATACATAATCACTTAATATATTTAAATCAAAAAATCTAGATGTTATTATACAATTAAAAATAGTATCAATAATAATATTTATTAAATTAATTGAAAATAATAATATTTTATTTCCTCCATTACATAACCCAGAAATTGTTCCTTTATATGATTCATTAAAAATTTGATTTGTTTTTATACTTTCTTCACTTATTGTTCCAACACAAACAATAGGGAAAAAATTAATTTCAGTAAAAAACTGAAATAAAATAATATATTTAAAAAATGCTAAATTACTAAAAATAAAGAATATAATACCTAATGAAGATACATCTCCATAATTTTGATCAATTTGTTGCACTTTTTTAGATATAGATAAATATATTATAAATAAGCATATTAATAATAAATTAATAATTAATATTCCAATAAAAATTCCAAAAAGAGATGAGCTTTCCATTGTGCCTAAATAATAAGAGAGGGTAAAATATTTATAATATGAATGTATTTGATAAAATTCTTTTTTAGGATTCATATATCCTGCTGAATGGCTTAAAAAAAATAAAGGATATACTTTTAAAACTGTCACTATTATAAATAAAACAGAACTTTTTGGAATATTTTTTTTCATTCTATAAAATATATGATCATAATTTGATTTATTATACATTTATTTTATTTAATTTAAAATAAAAAAAAATATAATTGTGCTTTATTAAACCATATGTACAAAAAGTCGAACAACACACTACTAAAAAAGAATTGGCTCCATCAACTAGAAATGAAGTCAAAAATTCTGAACAAATTGTCGTTCAACCATTCATCCAAAAAGTTGAACAACATACTACTAAAAAGCAATTGGCTCCATCAACAAAAAGAGAAGTTAAAAATTCAGAAAAA
>JAJJLB010019115.1:0-10780 GCA_023806845.1 Diplodinium flabellum
AATTTTTATATTTGGTAAATGTTGAATCATATCCTAAATTTTTTAATTAACATTTTCTTAAAAAAAAATACTTTTAATTTTTATGATTAATATAATAAATATCAATTATTCAAAAAATATTATCAATAAAAAATGAAAGCGAGTCAATTTTTTATGAATAAAGTAACTTTTCATATTTTTTCAGAAAAATTGAATATGAATTAATCAACTTAAAAAAGAAGTAGATAAAATAAATTATCCATATATAATAAGTAATAATAAAATAGTAATTAATTTTATAGATATTTTTAATAGCATAATAAAAACTGGTTCATATGTTGGTCAATATGATATTATTAATACTTGTATAACTTGTATAAATTTAAATTCTAATATAGAAATTTATAATTTAAATTCTAATTCTTTTGATTTATCAAATAATGAATCTTTTAATTTCCAAAAAATTTAAATAATGATGAATATCTAGTTGAATTATTTATACTTAATTATAATAGCAATAATTCTATATATAAAAAAATAAATAATTAAACTAATGAGAATAAATAATAAACTGTGAATAATCCTTAAAAAGATATATTAAGTGAAGAATACAAACAAATATTAACTAAATTTGTAAAAAATAATTATTCAATATATCCCCTATATAAACGAAAATTATTTATAAAAATATTATAACTAAAATAAAAATTAATATGAAATATAAAAATAATTTTTATATTTTTAAATTAGAATAATAAATTTAATTTTCATTAATATTAGAATCTAAATCAATATATAAAGCTTTCTAAATTAGAGTCATCAATATTATTAAAAAGGTTATTTTTAGAAATATTATTATATTTATTATAACCAATATAATCATTTAATGATAAAGAATTATTAATTTCATCAAAATCTAAATTATTAGAATATTCAATTTTACTAAAATTACAGAATTATCAGAATTAATATTTTGTTTTGAATTCATTTTATTATTTAATATACTATCATCTTCTTATAAATATTTATTATAAAAAAAGGTTGTTATTTCTTTTAATAATTTATAATAAATAATATATAAACTTCATTTTTTTTAAATTCTTTATATAATTTATTTAAATAACTTTTTTATTTATTATAAAAAGCAAACAAACAAAACAATATTTATTAAATAACAAATGAAAAATTATGACGAATCAAACCAAAAAACTAAAGAAGAAAATAAAAATGATAATATGATATTAAATGATTTAAACGAATTATATTCCAAATATTTAATGGATGATATAGATTTTCTTTCCCAATCTTCTAATGATGATATAGAAGCAAAAATGAATAAAATGATAAATTTAATGAAAAAAGAAAGAAAAAAAAATAATATAAATAATAATGATAATATAAATAATTTAAATTTAAATGAAAGTTTAGAAGAAGATAAAGAAAAAGGAAAAATATTAATTAAAGCAGAAGATGATAAAAAGGAAGAAGAATTAATAAAAGAAGAATTTAAAGATATAAGTTCAATCAATAATACATCAATATTAAAAAAAAATAGTACAATAGATGAAGAAAAAAAACAAAAAATATCATCAAAAAAAAGAAAACTTGAATTATTAAAAAAAAAAGAAGAAAAATATTTAGATATAATAAATAATCAAACTAAAATAAGGGAAAATGAAATAAAAATATTAGAAAAACAAATAAATATACAATCAAATAAAAATGAAAGTATAATAAAAGGAATAAATGTTTCTGAAACAGATTCAAAAATTGAATATGGTCTAAATCCAAATATGAAAACTGAAAACGGTCTAGCATTTCTTTCCCATTTTTTTGAAAATCATATAATCTTTTTAAAATTAGATTTTTTTCAAAATTTATTAAATAAATCAATAAATAAAAAAACAAGAAATATAGGATTTAGATTTGGTAAACAAAGAACATTTACAAATAATGCAAAAGAAAGAGAAAAAGGAAGAAAAGAAAGTTTAACAAATTTAGAAAGAGCAAGAAAAAGAAAACAAAGCTCTATAGTAACATTAAAAGATATGGAAACAGTTCAAAAAGAATTATTAAATAAAAAAAATAATCACAGACTTTCTTTTAATTATAATTTTCAAAATATTATAGAGGGTTCTAAAAAATTAGAAATAGATTTAAATCCAAAAGAAGAAATAAAGGAAATAAAAGAATTGAATGAAGAAACTTCTAGAATAGAAATAGATCCAAATGAAGATACATTTATACAAATGGACCGTATTGGTGATATTGATAAACATGTTGATAAAAGGCAATTAGTTGAATATGATTTATTTTATAAAGAACAATTTTTTAAAAATGATGTATTTAATTATGATGTAAATAATATAGAAGATAAAGAAGAAAAAGAAATAAATAAAGAAATGCATAAATTAGATTTAAAAAGAAGATTAATAGCTAAAAAAAAAGAAAAAGAAGTAAATTCAATAAAAGGTTTAAATACAGAAGATTTAGAATTAGAAATAGAAGAATTAGAAAAGGAATATAAAAAAGCAAAAGCTATAGATAAGCCAAAATTAGAATTAATAATGAATAATACTATAGGACTATTACATAAAGGAAGAATGTTAGAATGTTATTTTATAGGAAGAAAAGAAGAAGATTTTCCAAGATTTGCTTTAGAAAGTGAAAAAGAAATAGGTGCAAAAGAAATAATAGATTTTAAACCATTAAGAAAAGAAGAACAGGCTAGAAGATATTTTGATTATTGTATATGCTTAAAAGAAAGAAGAGAAATACATAAATGTTTAATATATACAAGATTTTGGTCTAGATTTTTTTTAGATAATATAATATTTGAAACATTATCTCTATTTGTAATTATATCTAATACAATAATTATATTAGCTTCAGATCCAACTAATATTTATAATTTAGGTAATTTAACAGATCAATATTTTTTATTTTTTTATACACTTGAAGCTATATTAAAAATAATTTCATTTACTTTTATTTCAGCAGAAGATGCTTATTTAAAAGATTATTGGAATATTTTGGATTTTTTTGTAATAATAATTGGATGGATGTCTTTTATATTAGAAAGTTTATTTAAACAAGGAGATTTCACTCTTTTAGTTGCATTAAGAGCTGTAAGAATTTTAAGGCCATTAAGAGTTTTAAAAAAAATAAAAGGTCTCAAAAAACTAGCTACTGCTTTATTAGCCTCTATAGGGCATTTAGGAGACACTAGTTTAATATTGATTTTTGTTTTTGTATTATTTGCTATTGCTGGAAGACAAATGTGGCAAGGGAATTTTTTAAAAAGATGTATGAATGTTAATTTTGGATATATAGTTTCTCATAAAAGTAGTGAATATATGTGTTCATTTGATAGTGATTGTAAAGATTTAAATATTTTAGGACAAAGATATATATGTGCTAAAGGATATATTAATCCTGATTCTGGAGCTATTAGTTTTGATAATCTTTTAACTGGATTTGTTACAATATTTGTTATGGCCAGTTTAGAAGGATGGACCAATGTATTTACTTATGCTAGTAAGACTTTTAAAGATAAAAGTTATATAAATGCAATAGTTGTATTTTTTTATTTTCACTTTTTTATATTTTTTTGTGCTTTTTATTTAATTAATTTATTTTTGGCAGTAACGAATTCTGAATTTGAGCATATTGAATTGGAAAGAAAATCATTAAATGAAAAAAAAAGTTTTTTTAATTTGATCAAAGCAAAATATGATTTAAGGGAAAAAGAAAAATTAAGTCAAAAAGAAAAAGAAAAAAAATTAAGAGAAATTAATATGAAAAAAAGCAATCAAGCATTAATTGATTTATATCATAAAATTAAAGCCGAAGCATTTCATATTCATAAAAAAAAGAGAAATATTCCAATATTATATTCCACAGTTAAAGATATGTATATAATGAGTAATGATAATCCAGAAGAATTATATTTACAGCAACTAAGGATAAAAAAAGAAGATGATTTTTTGTCAAAAGATATATCAAGACAACAAAAAGAAATAAATGAACTAATAAAAAAGAAAAAAGAAGAAATGAAAAAAAGTCCAAAAGATAGAGCAGATGAAGAAAAAAATTTTATGTTATTAAAAGTAAATACACAACAAAGTAAAACAAATAATTCCAATAATAATAATTCTAATAATTTTCGTCATACAAACATTATTTTTAATAATAAACATACTTTGGTTAAAAGAACTTTTTCAAATTATGGTTCTTTAAAAAAAAATCTAAAAACAAATGAATCTTTAGCTGAAGAAGTAAAAAAATATATATTTAAAATAAATAAAGAATTAATTAAAGATTCAATTGATAGAACACAAAAACATATTAAAGAAGAAACAAATAAAATCACTAAAAAAATACAAAAAGTTGGAGATGATGATAAAGAGAAAAATGAATTAAGGAAAAAATTATAAAAAAAAGGAAAAAAAAAGGCAGAATTTTACCAAATAGTAATGGAAGAAGATTTACCATATGAAAAAGAAATAAGAAAAATAAATGAAGATAAAAAAGGAAATGAATCAAAAATAAAATATCAAAATCAAATGAATAAAGCAATGAAAGTAGAAAAAGAAAAAACACTAAAAAAAGCAAATCAAGGTTATATAACTGATGCATTATCTTTTATGTCTGATTTATCATTATCTAATCTTAATATAGACAAAAGTTTTATTAAAAAAGATACTATACAAATTAATACTGGTAGTGAATTATTCGAAGATGAAAAAGATAATGAAATAATTGATTATAATGAACAATCTTCATTAACAAATAAAGATTATATATTATGTAAAAAAGATATAGACAATTCATTAGAAAAATTTGAAGAAAAAATAAATTTTCATTCACCAAGTTCAATTCTTGCCCCAATTATTGAATTAAAAAATGAAAAAATAATACAAAGAAAATTAAAAAAAATGCAAGATAAATTTAATTTAAAAACTTTTTTAAAAAAAGAAATGTTTAAAGGTACAAATATGACTAAAGTTGGTAGAAGAAATTCATTTTTAAAATTTTTAAAATATACACAAGAACCTAAATGTTTACAAGATCCCTTTCTTACTTCCAGAAATAGTCAAAGCAATAATGATAGTGTATCAGATAGTAATAGTGCTAGTAATAATAATGATGATAATAGTTTATTAAGTTCAGATTCTTATTTAAGTATGGAAGGAAATATTTCTATAAATGAAATAAGTTTGATACCACAAGAAATAAAAGATAATGAAATATTTATGTTAAATCCAATTGAATCAGATAATAAAGAAAAAACTTTAAAATCAAATCAAATAACTCAAATGATAAGAGAATCTGTTTTTGATAGACAAGCAATAAATACTAATATTGATTTAACTACAGAAGAACAATCAAAATTTTTACATAAAATAAATACCAATTTAAATAGTAATTTATATGCAGATAATAAAGACCCAAGAAAAAGAAAAAAAGATAATCTAGATAAAAGCCATATTTTAAGTGAAATTAATTATGAACAATTTTTACAAAATTTGTTGATTTTGAAGATATTATTCTTTTTGATGAAATGGACAGTAAAGATATTATCAAAGATATTAATAAAAATAATATTATAAGGCGCCAAAGTTTTCTAAATAATAATATAAAATTAAATGATAATAAATATGGGGAAATAAATCGTTTTGGTACAAAAAAATTTTCAAAAAGATTTATAAAAAATAATCTTGATAATATGAATATGAATTTATTTTCATTTAAAAAAGATTCCCAAAAAATTATGAATAGTAGAATAAAAATAAATGATAGTTTAGTTGAAAATGATGATAGTCATTTTTATTTTAATATAAAAAATTCTAAAACAAAAGCATTTGATAGATCTACAATGTTTGGTAGTACATTTTCTCAAAATAAAAGCAATAATAATTTGGAGCTGGAATTAAAAAATAATCAAATAGGTAGTAGTGGGTTTTATATCTTTAAAGCTAAAAGTATTGAAAAAAATAGAGATAAATATCCTAAAGAAAATACTAATGATTTTCTGGTTAGAGAAGAGAATAAACCATATAAAGATCCTTTAACTGTTAAACAAGAGGGAATTCCTGACAATTTAAGAGGAAAAAAATATTATTTGAATTATTTATTTAATATTTCAGATAAAGATTTAAAAGTAAAAGATCATTTTAAAGTTGACCATTGGTCAAATGAAATTCTAGGAAATAAACAAAAATATATAAAAAAAAAGCCTTTACCAGAGAGTGAGGAAGCATTTTTTGTTTTTAATGATAAAAAATTAAATCTAAAAAGATATAAATATTTTTATCATAAAGATTTCGAATATAAAGATGAAGAATGTTCATATTTAACTCATCATTTAAAATATTTGCCAAGATGTATTTTAGAAATAATACCTTTACGTATAAGAAATTATGGTAAATTTGCTGTAGGTAAAGAAATTAAACAAGGTGCTTTAGGAAATAAATCATCTATAATATCTTTAGAAACAAATAATAATCAAAATCAAAATAAATCTAATGTTAAAAACTTTAATTCAAAAAATGGAAAATCTACTAATAATATAAGAAATAATTCTTCATTAATAATGAGCTCATCTTTTGCAAATCATTATAGAACTCAAGAAGAAATAAAATATAAAAGAAACTTATTTGAAAGAGCTTATAAAAAATTAGATGAATTAAATTATAGAACTTTATCAAATTTTTTTACAGAAGAGATGAAATTTTTTGATAAATTAATTGATGAAAAAAGAAGAGAAGAAAGAATAAAAAAATTAGAAATACATAATAATGAAAAAGAAAATAAATTAGAAGTAAAATCAGAAATAACAAATATAAAAATATATGATTTAAAAACTAATTCAAGTAGATATGTTAAATGGAGTGGGGTAGATGTATTAAATAATAAAAACGAAGATAATAATAGAAAAAGATGGAATAAAATGGTAAAAGCTTTAGAAGATTTTAGTGTAATTATTTGGAGTGATTATGCAGCTGTAAAACGTTGGCAAAAAGTTGAATATGCCTTTTATATTATAGCTAAAAATGAATATTTTGATGTTATAATATTAGGAGTAGTTGTAATTAATTCTTTTTTTTGGCTTTAGATGGTAATTTATTAAAGCCAGAAATTCTTGATAGAATTAATATTTCAAATTATATTTTTAATTCTATTTTTATTATGGAATATATTGTCAAATTCATTGGGTTAGGTCCTTTGATTTATTATGCTGACCCATTTACATATTTAGATACTTTGATTATAGGATTAGCTATTAGTGATTATGCTTTACCATCAAATGTAGAAGGAGAAGAAGATTCTGGAGAAGATCAATCATATATTGCTATGGGTTTATCCTTTTTAAGAATTTTTAGAATATTTAGAATATTAAGATTAGCAAAAATTTTAAGAAGATTAAAATCTATGAGACTTATTATTGTTTCAATGACAAAAGCTTTAAAAAGTGTCTCTTATATTGTTGTAATTTTAATTATGTTTATTTTAATTTTTGAGTTATTGGGAATGTCTTTATTAAATAAAAATAAACATTATAAGTCATTTAGTGAAGGATTTTATATAACTTATCAAGTATTAACGTTAGAAAATTGGGATGGACTTTTATATGAATTATGGTATTTGAGTCCATATTGCTTCTTTTATTATGCAATATGGATATTTTTGGGTAATTATATTATTTTTAATTTATTTACATCAGTTTTATTGCAAGCTTTTGGCGAAGATGAAAAAGATTTTGAATTAACAGAGGATGAAATAATAGAAAATATGTATGATTTACCTGATTATTTATATAATCTTAAAAAAGCTGAACAAGATCACACAAGAATTATTTCCAATCAAAAAAGAAAAGCCACTTTAGTCAAAGAATTATTTAAAGCTGACTTCAATGATACAAATAATAAAAAAATAGAGAGTAGTATATATGTTAGTTCTCCTTCAAAAGAATTTAATAAAAGTCATATTGAAAATAATTCTAAAAATTCAAACCATAATACAACTATGAATGATGAATCAGATGAAAAAAATGGTGAAGAAAATGATGAAGAATCTTCAGAAGAAGATTCTAGTAGATATTATAGCAAAGTTGAGAAAAGTATGAAAAAATGGGAAAAAATAAATAAATTATTTAGGAAAAATGATTGCGAAAATTCTATATATTTTTTCTCACAAACAAACAAATTAAGAATTTTTTTTATGAAATTAATTAATAATAAATGGTTTGAAAGATTTATTTTTTTAATGATTATATTTTCATCTATAAGACTTGTTATTGATACTTTTCTTAATGGATATCAATTTGCTCAAATTTTTGATTATATAGATACTTTTCTTAATTCCGTTTTTTTAATAGAATCAATAATAAAAATATGTGCATTAGGCTTTGCCTTAGATGAAGGTTCTTATTTAACTGATCATTGGAATAAAATTGATATTATAATAGTTTTTTGTTCTCTTTTAGATTTTGAAATATTATTTGAAAAATATGTAATTAAAAATAGTAATATATCATCTTCACAATTTTTAAAAGTACTTAGATTATTAAGGACATTAAGGCCTTTGAGACTTATATCCCATAATGTTAAATTAAAATTAATTCTTATATCTTTATTTGATACAGTTTTGCCTATATTTAATGCTCTTTTTATGGTTATAATAATATTTTATATTTTTAGTGTTATAGGAATTTCTTTATTTTATGAAAATTATCATAGTTGTTATATATTAAGGGAAAATGGGATGTTTGATTTAGCAATAGAATCATTTAAAGATAATTTAGTTAAATTTAAAATTAGAAATGATATGCCTTCTATATCTAAATTTTGTTCAGATAATTGTAATGGAATTATGGATACAGGCCCGGCTTTCAAATTTTCTATTATCGGGACAGCACTAATTACTTCTTATGTTTTATCAACTCAAGAAGGTTGGCCAGATATTATGAATTCTTATAGAGTTTATGATGAAACATATGGCCTCTTTTTTATTATCTATAATTTAATAGTGGCATATTTTTTCTTAAATTTATTCACAGGAATAATGTTCAGATATTTCAATGAAGCATATTCAAGAGAACAAAAATTAGCTCCAGATGATAAAAAAGCCCCAAAATACTTTGATTTTTTAACTCAAATAATTAAAGCAAATAGTCATTATATCACCTGGTTAAGACCAAATAAGGGAAGTTTTCAATATTATTTAAGAGAATTTGCTGATAGCAATTTATTAAATAATATTATAATAGGTTGTATATTTTTAAATTTAATTGCAATGGCAATTAATTATGAAGATTGTAATGGTGTATATGAATTATGCTTAAATATATCAAATTATTTTTTTACTGTTGTTTATATTATAGAAGCCATTATTAAAATTTTAGCTTATGGTTTTGAAGGATATTTTCATACAAATTGGAATAGATTTGATTTTTTTATTGTTATTGCTTCAATTTTAGATATTGTGTTTGGAAATATTGTAACTATTAATAATAAATTTCTACAAACTTTTCAAATATTTAGATTATTAAAAGTAATCAGAGTTTTTCGTGTATTTCGTTTAATTAAAATAGTAAAAGGATTAGATAAAGTAATTGAAACATTGTCTTGGTCATTATCAGCACTAGCCAATGTATTTATTTTAATGGTTATTATTTATGCTATTTTTGAAATTTTAGGATGCTATTTTTATGATGATTTCAAATATAATAATTATAAAGAAGATCTTATATATATTAATGAGTATTATAATTTAGATAATTTTTATTATGCTTTTTTATTTATATTTAGATGCACAACAGGTGAAAATTGGAATAATATAATGATGGAATTAGCTTTTATTGATCCTAATAAATATTCCTCAACGTATGCTTTTATTTATATGATTGTTGGCAACTTTGTAAATTCTGTAATTATGTTAAATCTTTTTTTAATGGTTACTTTACAACAATATGATGAATTTACTAATAAAAATTATAATCCTATTGAAAAATTCCAAAAATTTTTAAATGAATTTAATAATTCTTGGAATAAATTTTCTACATATGAAGATAAAGGTTTCAGAATTAAAAAAGGATTAATTATTAATTTTTTTATGGATTATAATTGGAAAAAATTAAATTTCCCAGAACAAGGTAAATTAGATGCTATTAAAAAATATGTAACAGATTTAAAATTGAGAAGTGATGATGAAGATTTTATTTATTATCATGATGTTATTGGTAAAATAATTATAACACAATTAGGCTCCCAAATAGAAAGACTAAATCCTGAAAATTCCCTAATTATAAAAACTGAAAAAAAAGTTGAAGAAAAAATAAGAAGAAAAATTGAGAATTATATCGGGAAGAAACATAAAAAAGAAAAAGGTAAAAAAAATATTACTATAGCTTATAATCCTCTTACTTCACATTTATATTTTAAAACTTCTTATCTTTATATTAAAAGATTTATTACTTTTTATAAAGAAAATGCTGAATTTTTACATCAACTTGAAGGTCAACAAATTGAAGATAATATTGATAATTCTCAAATAAATGAAGATATGAAAGAAGGAATAAGTTCAAGTAATATAGCTTTAAATTAGGAAAATAATAATAATAAATTGTGAAATAATTAAATAATAAGAGAGATTCAATATAACTAGTTTTCTATATTTGTTTATTTTATTAATCTATTATTTTAAATATTTTAAAAAAGATATAATTGTCATAAATGAAATTATTTTTAATTTTGATTATTTTGGATGGGGATTGGGGATTGGGGATTGGGGATTGGGG
>JAJJLB010019116.1:0-10775 GCA_023806845.1 Diplodinium flabellum
CCAATCCCCAATCCCCAATCCCCAATCCCCAATCCCCAATACCCAATCCCCAATACCCATGAAATATTTAAATTATTAAATAAATCATTAATAAAATATTTATTATTATTTAAGTAATAAATAAAAGAAGGGGAATAAAAGCATTTATCATTATTTATTTCATACTCTTTTTCTTTTTTGAATATATTTGAGCAATTAATTAATTTATTTTTTTCATTTAATAAATTATTTAAATCATTTAATTTAAATTCATAATTCTTTCTATTTTCTTTTTGTTTACTATATATTGTCTCATGAAAAAGTTTAATAAAATTTAAACAATTTGAAATTCTAATTAGTAATTCTTTTTTATTATTTGAACCTAGTTTTTCTGCTTCATTATTTAAGAAATCAATGATATTTATATTTTTTTCATTTTTATATTCATTTCCACAAATATTTATATAAAATAATTGTGCCATTTTTTCTGAAAGACTTATCATATTATCATAATCAGTTTTTAAAATAGTTTCTGCAATATCATTTATTCCACCAAAATTACAATTTATTCCATTAAAAGTTTCCCCCAATTTATAATGCTTACCATTATCATATTTATAAAAAAGATAAAATATATCAAATGTCTCAAATATCGGCATTCTTATTTTTAAATTTTTAGGATTTCGGTCTGAAATCATATAGCTAAAAAAATATTCATCATCAGGAATTTCTTCAGTAATATTTATTCTAGAATTCATAGTTTTAACAAAATTATCTAATTCATTTAAATTTATTTTATTATTTCTTATTTTTGAAATAAGAATTCCCCGAAGCATTTGTTTAATTTTCTTTTTATCGTTAAATGATAAATTTTGATTTTCTTCATTACCACTTAATTCTAATTTTTTTTCACTTATATATGTCATTATAGGATCTAATTCACTATCTTTATATAAATTCATAGATATTTCCATAAATTTTTTTTCACTTGTATCTGGGTCAAATAATTTATTCAAATTTTCATCAATAAATGAATACCATAAAATCAATTCATTCAATTTATAATTTTTTGTATCAATATATTTAATTTTATTTTCAGTAATTCTATTTTTATTTGGCAAATTTAATATATCTAAATTATTTTCTCTTTTTTTTCCAATTAAATTAATAAAAATATTTACCTTATTAGATAATTTTTTGAATAATTCTTTTGTAGGTTTATTAGAAGTTGTAAATTTTGTTATTTCATCTTTTAAAAAAATTAAATTTTTTATTGAAGAATTATTACCTTTAGTTTTATTTTCTAATTGAATCAAAAGTGCATTTGCTTCACTTCTTAATTTAATAATTTCTGCATCTTCAATATCCTTGTTTTTATAAGAAATTAATAAATTTTGTAATGTTAGCAATTTACCTTTATAAATACTAATCTTTTCTTCTTCCCAATAAATTTTCAATTTATTTATATTTTTAATCTCTTTTTTTAATAATAAAATATCCTCATCTACATCAACATTTTCTGATTTAAAATAATCATAATATTCATTATTATTCATTTCAACTTCTTTTTTTGATTCTAAATTATTTATTAAAATTTTATATTTCCAAAGAATACTTTCTGAATCACAAAAAAATGATATATTTGAAATATTTTTAATAAAATCATCTAAATGATTAATATCTAAAGAATCATATAAAAATTTAAATATTTCAATAGTATCTTTTTCTAAAAAGCAACAAGATTTTTTTAAATATTCAATAATATCTGAAAATTTATCTGTTAAATTTATTAATAAAGACCAAATTCTACTTATTAATGTTGATGATTTATCTGTAAAAAAATTATATGTTTCTAATTGTAAATCATCAATTTGTTTAAAGTTTTTTAAAGGAGATTCTTTATTTAAAGCATTATAATTGTTAATTACCCATTGCAACATATTTGTTGTATTTAATTCAGATACATTATCTAAATATTTATATTGATATTCATATTTATTATTAGTTATATTTTTAATATTCATTTTTATTACAGAATTTTTAGAAAGATTCAAAGAATTTTTTTCATTTAAGATAAAATATGGATTAAGTTTTTTATCTTGTTCTACTTCAGGAAATATTATATCATATCTTTGATTTTTTAATCTTAATGAAAAATTAAATTTTTTCATATATAAATGATGCCAAAGATAAATATAATAATTTGCAAATTTTAATTCACCTTCTTTTATTTCATTATAATTATATGGATAATAACTATTTATTATTTTAAAAGTCTCAGGATATTCAAATAAAAATAATACTAAATCATCAAAATAATTTTTAGTTTTATATTTTATTAATTCCATTAATTTTTTAGAAAGGTCATTTGAATAAGGATTAAATAATTTATAATCTAAATTTGAATCATATATTTCTTTACAATCATTATCATTTTTTTGTAATATTGCATTTAATAATCTCATTCTTAATAAATAATTTTTAATATCTTGATTTTTTAATAGTTGATCGTTCATTAATTCTAATCTATCTTCAAAACCTCTGACATTACCAAAATTATTTAATATATTTTCATAATTATTTTTAATAAAAATAATTTGATAAAATCTATTTTTCAATGTTTCATCCATAGTATTATTGTTATCTAGTAAAAGTATAGTATCATCTAAATTATTATAAATAGATTCTAATTTTTCCTTATTTATAGGTACTTTAAGACAGTAATCTAAAAATTTCTTAAATTCAAAATCTCTGTATTCTGTAACGCTTGTTGATGATTTTTGAATTTCAATCAAGTCTTCTACAATTTCTTTAAATTCTTCTGTAAAATCCAGTTCTTGATCTACCTTATATTGTTGGTCAGGTACAGCTTTAATTATACTTAAAGTCTTTTCCATAAATTTTTTTTTTTCTTTCTGTGAATAACTTATAAAAGATCTCCAATAATAATTATCAAAAATACTTTGAACCCATGATTCTATTGTTATATTTTTATTATTTTCAAAAGAATTATGAAAATCATTAGAAATAAAACATAAATTTCTTGAAGTAAAAGGGACATTCCCGGCCACCAAATCCGTATTTTCTCTACTTTTTTTAGTTTCTTCAATATGATATTTAGCTATACGAGCAGATAGATTTGACCATAATGAAACATCTTTATCCGTCGAATTCTTTATTATACTTTCATATAACATTGTTGTAGCATCTCTCGGACTAGAATCAATTGAAGGTAAAGTAAATTTAATACATTTATTAAATAATGATTGATCAATTTTTTTTGCATTTTGAGATGAAGGATTATAAATAATAAATAATCGAAAATTAGGATCTATATTAGAAGAATCAAAATTTAAATCTTCAAGTCCTGATTCAAATACATTTAAAGTAGGAACTTCTCCACATAAAGGACTTAATTTTTCAGAAATTTGTATATTTGCCATTTCAATACCATCTAAAGCAATCCATTTACCTGTTTTTATACCTGTTATTAATTCTGAATCTTGATGCACAAATCTATTTAAAGGAGATTTTAATATAAATAATGTATCTTTTGCATTTTCATATAATTTTTTCTCTTCTTCATTTAATTTACCTGATTTTAATTTTTCATTAATTTTTTTTTGAAATTGAGAAAAATCTTTAGAATTGATTTCTTCAATCTTTTTTTTTTTAATTTTTAATAGTTTTAATATTTCTTTTAATTTGACTTTTTCTTTTTCATCAAATTCTTCTTTCATAATTGATTGTCCAGTAAATAATGATATACCTGAATTAGAATTTAATTGATAAATACTTAAATCTTGTCCTAATATTTCGGCAAGTAATTTTATTATAAAAGATTTTCCCGAGGCTGTTACACCTTGAATAATTGGAGTTTTTTTTGCTTTTACACAACATAATAAAAATAAAAAGCATAATTTTTCTGTTAAAGTCATTGAATTAAATTTTTTGATTAATTTTTTTGTTTTAATTTTAACAGGATTCTTAATTTCAATTTTTAATTGATTGCCTCTACCTTTTTTAGATGATTTAAAAGTTAAATATTCTTTATTTCCATCATAATTAATAATTGGATTAAATAAAAATGTGTCTAATTTAAGTTCTTTTTGAGCTTTAATAATATTTTCCTTTTGACTAAAATGATAATTAAATATAAACGACATAAATATTGTTTTATCTAATTTAGGCAAGGATTTCCTGAAAGATATATATTTCCTAACTTCATGTAAAGTTATAGGGAATTCTCCTACTCCTTCTTTTGAAATTCTTTGTGCTTTTAAAAAGTTTACAGTAAATTCATCTTGTTCATTCTTTGATAAACCTGCTTCAATAAAAAGACTTGATATAATATTTTTAATATCATTTTTTGATGGATCTTCAACAATATAATATAAAGAGTTATTTAATAAATTTCCAGGTAATTTTTCTCTTGTAAAATCATCTGAAGGATTGAAAATAGATGTTGAATTCATATTTCCTTTAACTATTTTTGAACCATTAGATAATAATATATTTGTCCCTTTTTGGCCATATATAGAATTTAATAATTCTAAAACTGCAGGTGTTGTATTATTAATTCCTTCTAAAACAACTAATTTATTTGGAAAATTGTCTGTGCATTCTATTGCAAGGCATAATGGCGTTTTTGAATTCACTAAGCTAAAATTACCTTTTTCATTTTTTTTAAAAGTTGTTTTACTTAATAAATCATCTACTTTAGTTGATTTTGAAATTGGGACTTGAACTAATTCTAATTTAGACATTTTCGCATAATATTCTATTGAAGATTTTTTCCCTTGTCCATATTCTCCTTCTAAAATTAATGGAGTTTTCGTTGAGATACTAAAATGAATTGCATCTATTACTTCTTTTATTTTATTTGTGAAAACTAAATTTTTCAATTCTTCATCTTTTTCTTTTTTATCCCTTTCTTTTTTATTTTTATCCCTTTCTTTTTTGTCTTTATCTTTATCTTTTTTATCTTTATCTTTATCATTTTTATCTTCTAATTTTTCTATTTGAGGATTTATATTCATTATTAAACCATTTAATTTTGATTTAATAAAAGATTCTTTTAAATTTTTGACTATTTCAATTGGTGAATTATTAATATTATCATCATAATATTTATTAATATTGAAAATATTATTAATATCATTGATTTTTTCTTCTTTTTGCTCATTTAGACCCTTTAAAAAATAATAAGCCGCCAATTTTAAATTTTCATTATGTGAATTATTCTTTCTTATTCTATCTATTTCTTTAGTTAATTTAAAACAATATATTTTTTGAGATAAATTCATTTTATTTATATCTGGAAATTTACTATAGTATTTATCTAATAATTCATTTAAAATTTGAATATCTCTTAAATCATCTACCATATCTTTTAAAACTTTTAATTCTTCTTCATCATTATATTTATTAACATATATCAAAGTAAATCTCTATAAAAATGCATCAGAAAGTGATGTTTCTTCTCCTTCATTACATGTTCCTAAAACTCTAAAATCATTACTAAAACTTATTTCCTTATTATTTTCTGGAGTAAATGAATTTTGAGTATCTTCATTTAATGTTATTTTTTTATTTCCTGTTAATGCCTCATTTAAACGTTCTAAATTTTCAGTCTTTACATATGTAATATTCTTTAAAATTAAATTATATCCTTTAATTCTTGCTGAGATAAATATACCTGGCTTAAATTCTATTTTCATATCAAATAAACTTTTTTTACTTTTTTCATCTTGGAATAATTTTTCTTTAAAATGATTTAAAGCATAATAAAATGTATATTTTTCATTAATATTTTTATCTTTTGTTAATTCTTCTATATTTTTCTTTATTTTTTTTTTATTTCCTTCGAAATCATCTAAATCTTTTAAAAAATTATCAATATTATTAACCTGCAATATTTCATATATTTGCATCAAATAATAATTTTTTGCTTTTTCTGATGTTAACAAAGTTGCAGAACCTATAAGCTGAGATATAGTTGATTCTGAATTTAATGAAATAACTTCACTTTTTCCATTATTAAATAATAATTTGGCTAAAAATGTTTTAAATGAACTTGGTCCAGAAATTAAAATTGGTTCATCATCACTTGCTATTAAAATTTTAAATAAAGCATTTAAAACACTTGGTAGTCCCTGTAATTGATTAAATAATTTTTTATTGTAATTGCGATAAAAAATACTTACCTTTCCTTTTTCTATATAAATTTTATTATTTGTATTTTTAATATAAGGATTGGAATTATATAATTCTGATAAATTTGTTTTTTCAGCAGTACTTAATTTAAATGTTTCTGATATTAAATCAACAACAACAGGTAATCTTTCACTTATTAATGATTCATTAGTAGAAGATAATATATAAAATAAAATATTTTCAATAACATTCAAATTTTGATAATTTTTCGGATTTATAGATTGTTTATTAATTCTTGCAAATAATTTTGATATATCTCTTAAAGACCATGGTGTTAGAACTTCTTTTTCATTTAATAACATCATAAAATCTCCACATAATCTAGCTTCTTTTTGAGTTAATTTTTTTTGTCCTCTTCCTTTAAATAAATTCTCGCATATACTTTCGCATATATTTTCTATTTCTTCTTTTATTCTATCTGGATAATTAATAACTTTTATTTTTACTTTTATTTTTTCGGGTAAATCTTTACGTCCAAAAGTATTTTTAGTGTTTTGACAAATTATAAAAAAGAAATCAGGGTCTATAGAAATTTTATTTTCTATTCCAGGTATTAAAATATCTTCTCTAAATTTCAATTCTAATATAGGTGTAATTGCTTTCATACAATCTTCAGAAGAAATATTAAATTCATCACCAATAAAGACATTTCCTTGCCTAATAGATTTTGTTAATGTTCCATCTCTAAAAACTAATTTTTCATCTTTTAAAGAGGAAATACCATAATAATCACTTGGTCTTGTAAATTGATTAAAAGTATGCATATAAAAAGGTGAATCATATGTAATTCCAAAAATAATTTCTCTTATAAAAGAAAATGCTCTCGCCCCTATAGTTTTACCAATACCAGGAGGACCTACTATACATAAATATTGATTAACTAATGAACATGCATACATTTGAACCATAAACCTTTTTAAACTTTCTGATTTTTCAAAATAATATTGTTCTTCTCCTAAATCTCTAACTTGTTTACCAGATTCAATTAATTCTTCTATTAAATATTGTTGAATTTCTTTATTTTTATTGGATAAATGTTCTTCAAATAATAATTCAAATGAAAAATCTATAATTGATTCTAAAGATATATTAGTTTTTGATTTAAATTTATTTATTAATATTATCAATGTTGGACAAAATTTATTAATAGATGACATTGTCAAATATTTTTTTGAATTTTCATCAACTTCACCAATAGAACTTGTTGAAGTAGAATCATCATTTGATTCATTTGGGTTTTTTCCTTGAGATAAAATTCTAATTTTTGTCAAAATTAAATCCATCATTTCTTGGGAAACATCAATTGTTTTATCTATTTTAATTTTTTTATTTTTATTTTCATTTAAATTAATGTTTCCAAAAGGGTCATCTACATTAACTTTTTTTTTGCTTTTTTCACTTTTTTTTATTTTTTCTCTTCTTTTTCTATAATTATCATGACATTCTTTTTGATATTTATTACAAAGTAATTCAATTAAATTTTTAATTTTAGAACCTCCCAATCCTTTTAGCTGATCTTCTAAAACAATTACTTCAAATCTATTAACAAAAGCAGGCGAAATTTGATTAATTTTTTCAAAATTAGATGTACAAATAATTCTAAAATCTTTATTTATATTAATTTCAGGGTTAGTAGTATTTTCAGGAACCTCAAATTTTTCTTCTTTTTTACTATTTTTTTTATCTAATAATCCATTAAGTCTTTCTATTACTCTTGATGGTGCTTCATTAATGCAATCTAAAACAACGCAATTTCCTTCATCAATTGCATTATATAAAAATCTTGGTTCAAATTTTATTAATTCATTATTTTCATCTCCTGAAGGATCAGATATTTTTTGGGTTCCTATAAGATCAGTACATTCCAGATTTTTCGTACAAAAGCAAACAAAGGATTCATCGCATTTTTTTGATTTTATATTATTATTAAAATATTTAGAACACCATTCAGCAATTTGTGTTAATCCACTTTCATCATTTCCTACAATTATAACATTCCTTTTATTCCTTAAAGCTAATAAAACACTTTTTACTGTTTGAATTAAAGCCTCATTTATAAAGCATTTTGGAAAATCATTTGGTAAAGGCTTATTATCTTCTCTTAAATTCGATAAAGTTTCATAATCTTTTAATTTTAATTTCAACTGGTCTTTTCGATTTTGTCTAAATCTTCCACCATATATAGTCATAATTACATTATACGGATCTTCTTTATTTGAAAGGCATTCAATAACAGATTCGATTTCCCTTATTGTGAAGCATTGTATATCCGCTTGAGAATCAGTTAATTTTGCCCAATCATAATGTAAATTAACAATATCTTTTAATAATTGTTTTTTATATTTTTCATCTTTTTCATCAGATTTCAAGTATTCCACATTTTTTGCAATACCTAAAGCAATCTCTTGCATTTCTTCTTTTAAAATATCAGGGAAATATATTTTCTGAAATCTTGATAAGAATTCTGGACCTAATTCTTGTCTTTTTCCTGCAAAAGCACCTTTATTTGGATTTTGTGTTGCAACTAATGCAAAATTTGGATTCTTTTCAAATTTCAAAAGACATCTTCCATTTGTTTCTACACTTAAAAATCCATTATCTAAAGATTGTTGTATACATTGAAGGACATTAGCTGGTGCTAAATTAATTTCATCAAATAATATTATTTTTCCATTAATATAAGCATCAACAAATGGGCCATTTTGGACAATTAAACCTATAAAAGAATCTTGATCACTGACATATTTTGCAATAATATCATCTATTTTTGTTTCTGCACTTAAATTATATCTTATTAATTCTCTTTCATTTTCTCCTTCTTTTTGTATGAATTTTTTTATATAATTACATGCAGTTAATGTAGTACGTGTTTTAGAAGTACCAGTATTTCCTTCAAATAATACAGGTATTCCATTTAATATATAATGAATTAATAAAGCCATTCTCTCCATCGATTTTTCTGTCAAAATAAATCCTTGTTTCTTAAAAAATTTTTTCTTTTTATCATCAGATTTAAATTCAGAAATATATTCTTTCTTCATTTTCTATAGATTTTTTTTGTAAGTTATCTTCTTGTATATCTTCTGATATTGGGGAAGAACCCGAACTTTTATCTTCATCTTTATTTATATTTTTTTCTTCTTGTTCTGAGCCAGATTTCAATTTTTCTTTATAAGTCATACTTGATTTACTTCTTTTTGAATGTTTTCCATTGGAAGAATCGGATGATAATGAATCTTGTTCATTTGGTTTAAATTTATTTGTTCTTTTTGAATTTTTTATTTTTACTTTGGATTTAGAATCTGAGTTTGATGATTCATCATCTGGTTTCTTTTTTTTAGTCTTTTTTTTATTCTTTTTCTTTTTTCCTTCATTATCTGAATCATTTTCTGAATCTGAACTATCTTTTTTGATTTTTTTGCTTTTCCCTTTGTTTTTATTTTTAATTTCCTTTTCTTCGTCGTCACTTGAGCTTTCTTTTTCATATTTTTTCTTTTTTATATTTCTTTTATTTTTTGTCTTTTCTTCTTCTTCATTTTCACTTTCTTCATTTTCTTCATACTTTTTATTCTTTTTGTCTTTTTTAGATTTATTTTTATTTTTATTTTTTTCTTCTGAATCCTTATCTTTATCTTTTTTTTTATCTCCTTTTTTCCCTTTATTTTTATTTTTTTTAGTCTTTTCATCTTCACTGTCGGAGTCTTCTTCATCTGAGTTCTTTTTATTTTTTTTCTTTTTTTTATTTTTTTTAGATTTTTCATCCTCACTTTCAGAATCTTCATCATCTGAATCGTTATCTTTATCTTTTTTTTTATCTCCTTTTTTCCCTTTATTTCCTTTATTTTTGTTTTTTTTTGTTTTTTCATCTTCACTGTCAGAGTCTTCTTCATCTGAGTCCTTTTTAGTTTTTTTCTTGTTTTTATTTTTTTTCTTGTTTTTATTTTTTTTTGATTTTTCATCCTCACTTTCAGAATTTTCATCATCTGAGTTTTTATTTTTTTTCTTACTTTTATGTTTTTTAGTCTTTCCATCTTCATTGTCAGAATCTTCTTTATCTGAGTCCATTTTATTCCTTTTTTTACTTTTACTTTTTTTAGTCTTTTCATCTTCACTTTCAGTATTTTCTTCATCTGAATCCTTTTTATTTTTTTTCTTACTTTTGTTTTTTTTGGATTTTTCTTTTTCCTTTTCGGTGTTTTCTTCTTCTAATTCTTTTTTATGTTTACTTTTTTTTCTTTTTATCTTTTCTTTTTCTTCTTCTTTATCATTCTCATTATCAGTATTATTGTCTTTATTTTTTTCTTTCTCATTTTTTATATTTTTATTCTTCTTTTTATTTTTTTGTTCTTTTTCGTTTTCTTTTGAATCTTTATCTCTTTCATTATCCTTTTCACTTTCTTTTTTTTCTTCTTCTTTATTATCTTTTTTATTTACAGATTTGAATTCTTCATCATTTTCCTTATCTTTTATCTTATCATCATTTACTTCTTCTAAACTTCCTTTTGTCTTTTCATTATTTATTTCTATTTCTTGCTTTCTTTCATCCTTTTTTTTATTTTTCTCTTCATCTTCTTCGAATT
>JAJJLB010019117.1:0-10709 GCA_023806845.1 Diplodinium flabellum
TCCCCAATCCCCAATCCCCAATCCCCAATCCCCAATCCCCAATCCCCAATCCCCAATCCCCATAAAATATTATTTCATTTATAATAATGAATATAAATTAATTTATAAAAATATAATTATAAAATTAAATAATTTTTTATAAAAAAATAAAAATAAATGCTTTCTCAGAGAAATAGTGGCCAAGAAAATATTTTAATAATAGGAAATAATCAAAATCAAAATATACCAATAAATACACAAAATTCAAATTATTCCAATAATAATTATTCTTCACAGCAATCTCAATCTCAGTCCAAAGAAACTTCAATAAATGTTAGGAAAGATATTGTTTCAAATGGTAGCAGTATGAGAGGTGCAGAAAGTACTTCAAATAGTAATATATTAGGAAAATATAAAAAGAAGAAGAGAAGAAGAAAATCTTCAAATAAAAGTGAAAATTACATAAAACAGTTATTAAATAATAATAATGTTAATAATATAAATGAAAATTTAAATGAAGAAAAAAATAATAAAGATGACAAAGCTAGTAATAATAATAATAACAACAATAATAATTATAATAATAATTATAATTTAGAATTAGAACCAATTATGGAAGTACCCCCGTTAACTAAAATAGAAAAAAAAACCAATATATATGAATTTTATATAAATAATATGGAAAAAAATACTAAAGAATTATTATATCCAAATAATAAAATAACTACAACAAAATATAATTGTATAACATTTTTACCAAAAGCTTTATTGTATCAATTTGCAAGATTGGCAAATGTATATTTTGTAGCAATGGCAATAATACAATGTATCCCTATTATAAGCCCTCTAGGAGCTTCTACTGCTGTTGCCCCTATTGTTTTTGTTTTTACAGTTTCATTAATAAGAGAAGCAATTGAAGATTATCAAAGAGGAAAATTAGATAAAGAACAAAATTCTGACTTAATTAATACTTATAGAGATAATAAATGGATCCAAATAAAAAGTGGAGAATTATTATTAGGAGAAATAATACAAGTTAAAAAAGATGGGATTTTTCCAGCTGATTTATTATTAATTGATTCTAATTTGAATGATGGCATATGTTATATTGAAACAGGTTCTTTAGATGGAGAAAAAACTTTAAAAATAAAATATTCTCCTAATTTTACAAAAGGGAAATTTGTTAAAAATGAAGAAAATAATAAATGTAATAATAAAAATATAGGAAATAATAATAACCAAAAAAATACAGAAATATTTTTATCAAATAAAAACAATAAAAACGACGGAAATGGTATAATATTAAATCCAAAAGTAAATCAAAATAATAATAATAAAAATAATCAAAATTTAAAAAAAAATTTTTTTAATATGGATTCAAATTCTTCAATTAAAATTAATCGACAACAAAGTGAACTTCAAATTTTAGAAAATTTTAATAAAAATAAAAATACAAATTATCAATTAAATAAAATTAATGAAAATAATTCTTCTAAATCAAATAGTTATAATGCATTAGAAATAATTGATAGTTTTAATATTGAAGGAATAATACAATGTGATATGCCAAATCCATCTTTATATATGCTAAATGGAAAAGCTAATATGCATTTAAATGGGAAAAATAATGAGTTTCCTTTAGACGGAAAAAATTTACTATTAAAAGGAGCAAAATTAAGAAATACAGAATGGATTGTAGGAATAATAATTTATACAGGACATAACTGTAAAATAATGAAAAATGCAAGAGACCCAATTTTAAAAATGTCTTCAGTTGAAAAACTTTTAAATAAATTATTAATAGGTATTTTTATTTGTCAATTTTTCTTATCTATATTAAGTGCAATATTTCATTCAGTATATTTTAATAAAGATAAAAATTTAATATGTCAAAATGACGAAATCAAAGAAGAAGATTCAAAATTTAATTATATAGATTTTATGCCTTTTCATTTAGCTGTTGATTCAATTCTAAATTTTTTCACATATCTATTATTATTAAATACAATGATCCCTGTATCACTTATTATTACTTTAGAATTAGTTAAAATTGTACAAGGACTTTTTATTACAATGGATGCTAAATCATATTCTTTTATTAGAAAAAAATTTATAAAAACAAATTCAGTATCATTAAATGAAGAATTAGGAATGGTAGATTATATATTTTCCGATAAAACAGGTACTTTAACTTGTAATCAAATGAATTTAAAATTTTGTGTAATAGGAGAGCAATGTTATGAATTTATTAGACAAGGATTGAAATCTGATGAATTATTAATTAATAAAAAATTAAGAGAAAAAGAAGATATTATTCCTTTTCAAAACTATGATATGATTAAAGGTAGTTCATTACCAGGTGATAAAGGAACTTCTCAATTACCTATAATAAAATATCAAAATTATAAAATTCAAGCTAATAATAAAAAAAGTATATGTTTAGATTTAGATACTTCAGAAAAAGTAATAGAAGAATTTTGGAAAGCATTGGCCCTTTGTCATGATTGTAATATTCAAAATGGGGAATATATAGGTATGTCTCCGGATAATATTGAATTAGTTAAAAGTGCAAGATTACAGGGATTTAAATTCGATGAATCGGCAAGTACTTCAAATTTAACTATTAGTTATAACATAGCTGATACTTTTATGAGCAATAATAAAGAAAATAATATAGAAAATATTAAAGAAAAAGATAAAGAAAATAAAACTAATACCAATTATTTTAATTTAAAAAGAAATAATAGTATTAATAGTATAAATAATAATAATGAAAATCTACTAACAAAAACTATCCATAAGCAAACATTTGAAAATTTATGTCATATAGAATTTTCCTCAGATAGAAAACGTGAAAGTATTTTTGTCAAAGAAGGAAATTATTATAAATTATATATTAAAGGTGCAGATTCTATAATAGAAGAACTTTTAGATAAATCAACTCCACAAACAGTTTTAGAAAAATCGAGATATTTTGTTAATTTATTCAGTTCCCAAGGTTATAGAACTTTATTTATTGCAATGAGATTATTAACTGAAGAAGAGTATGAGGATTTCATCTATGATTTAAATAAAGCACAATCAGAAATTAAAAATAAGAAAAAAAAATTAGAAGAAGTATATGCTTCTATAGAAAAAAATTTAACTTTATTAGGTTCAACTATTGTTGAAGATAAATTACAAGAGAATGTCCCTGAAGTAATTAAAGAATTAAGAGAAGCTGATATTAAAATATGGATGCTAACAGGAGATAAATTATCAACAGCATATAATATAGGATTAAGTTGTAATTTAATTAATAAAAATATAAAAACATTTTTTATAGAAGGTGTTGAGAAAAAAGTTGATGATAAATTAAATGTAATTAATTTAAAAGAACAAGAACAAGTTATCATAGATTTTGTTAAAGAATATAAACATTTTATAGGTTCCATTGAAAATGGTTTTATGTTCCAATTAAATAAAAATAACCAAAAAAATAATGAAAATTTAGAAAAATCAAAATTTGGTATTTTAGTTGATGAAAAGGCCTTATTAACAATAACAGAAAATACTGAAATAGAAAAAATGTTTTTAGATGTAGCAAAAGATGCAATGGCAGTAATATGTTGTCGGGTATCTCCTTTACAAAAAAGTCAAGTTGTAAAATTAATGAAAAGTTATGATAAAACAAAAATAACATTAGCTATAGGTGATGGGGGGAATGATGTTTCGATGATTATGGAAGCACATATAGGAATTGGGATTTATGGGGAAGAAGGCTTAAGAGCTGCTCAAAGTTCTGATTATGCTATTGGGGAATTTCAAGTTTTAAGAAGACTATTATTTGTTCATGGATACTTAAGTTTAATGAGAAATAGTATGATGATTATTTATTTTTTTTATAAAAATTTTGTTTTTACTATTATTCATTTTTTTTATGGATTTATTAATGATTTTAGTGGACAAACAGTAATAGATGATTGGTATATATCTTTTTATAATTTATTATTTACATCAATTCCTTTAGCCGGAAGATGTATTTTAGATGTTGCTGTGAAACCAGATGATGGAAAAATTGTAGATGTATTAATTCCTTTTTTATATAAGGAGCAAAGAGATGCTCCTATATTCACTATAAAACATTTTTTATTAAATTTATTTAAGGGAGCTATACATTCTTTAATTAATTATTTTATTACTATTTATAGCATTTATAATATTTTAAATGAAAATGGATATGAAAGTAATTTTTGGACAATTAGTGTTTGTTTATATTCAAATATTTTGTTAATTGTTACTTTTGATTTAATAATAGAAATGAAATTCCATAATTATATTGTTTGGTTATTAATAATATTTTTAACAATATTTCTTTATATTATTTTTTTAATAATGGTTGAAAGATTAGTATTTTTTAATTCTGTAGGAACAATGAAAATTACTTTTTCTTCATTATTAATATGGTTAAATCTATTTTTGGTTAATGGCATATGTGCTTTATTTAATTTTGTAATTTTATCATTTAAAACTATTTTTATAAAAAGTATCCTTAATGATATTATTTTAATTAAAGAAAAAGATAATATATTTCATAATTATGTTAAAACTTTTCCTGAACAGATAAAAAAATTATTAGAATATAAAGGTTGTTATGTAGAAAATAATGATAATGAAAATATAGGAAATAAACCTAAAGTTAATAAAACTTTCAAAAAACATAGTAGTTTAAGAAGAGTTAAAATTAAAAAACAAAAAACAAATGTAGAATTTATTGGAGTTGATGATGATAAAGAAAAAGATATTGATATAATTGATGAAGATAATGAAAATAATAAAGAAAATGAAAACGAAAACGAAAATGAAAATGAAAATGAAATTAATATATATAATAGAAGAAGAAAAAGATTTAAAACAGATAAAAAAACTGTTAATTTTGATATAAGAGAATATGCTCAAAAAAAAGGTGAAAATATTAATTTAAATATAAATTTAAATAAAAATAATAATAATTTAAAGTCTTAGACTTTAAATTATTATTATTTTTATTTAAATTTATATTTAAATTAATATTTTCACCTTTTTTTTTGAGCATATTCTCTTATATCAAAATTAACAGTTTTTTTATCTGTTTTAAATCTTTTTCTTCTTCTATTATATATATTAATTTCATTTTCATTTTCATTTTCGTTTTCGTTTTCATTTTCTTTATTATTTTCATTATCTTCATCAATTATATCAATATCTTTTTCTTTATCATCATCAACTCCAATAAATTCTACATTTGTTTTTTGTTTTTTAATTTTAACTCTTCTTAAACTACTATGTTTTTTGAAAGTTTTATTAACTTTAGGTTTATTTCCTATATTTTCATTATCATTATTTTCTACATAACAACCTTTATATTCTAATAATTTTTTTATCTGTTCAGGAAAAGTTTTAACATAATTATGAAATATATTATCTTTTTCTTTAATTAAAATAATATCATTAAGGATACTTTTTATAAAAATAGTTTTAAATGATAAAATTACAAAATTAAATAAAGCACATATGCCATTAACCAAAAATAGATTTAACCATATTAATAATGAAGAAAAAGTAATTTTCATTGTTCCTACAGAATTAAAAAATACTAATCTTTCAACCATTATTAAAAAAATAATATAAAGAAATATTGTTAAAAATATTATTAATAACCAAACAATATAATTATGGAATTTCATTTCTATTATTAAATCAAAAGTAACAATTAACAAAATATTTGAATATAAACAAACACTAATTGTCCAAAAATTACTTTCATATCCATTTTCATTTAAAATATTATAAATGCTATAAATAGTAATAAAATAATTAATTAAAGAATGTATAGCTCCCTTAAATAAATTTAATAAAAAATGTTTTATAGTGAATATAGGAGCATCTCTTTGCTCCTTATATAAAAAAGGAATTAATACATCTACAATTTTTCCATCATCTGGTTTCACAGCAACATCTAAAATACATCTTCCGGCTAAAGGAATTGATGTAAATAATAAATTATAAAAAGATATATACCAATCATCTATTACTGTTTGTCCACTAAAATCATTAATAAATCCATAAAAAAAATGAATAATAGTAAAAACAAAATTTTTATAAAAAAAATAAATAATCATCATACTATTTCTCATTAAACTTAAGTATCCATGAACAAATAATAGTCTTCTTAAAACTTGAAATTCCCCAATAGCATAATCAGAACTTTGAGCAGCTCTTAAGCCTTCTTCCCCATAAATCCCAATTCCTATATGTGCTTCCATAATCATCGAAACATCATTCCCCCCATCACCTATAGCTAATGTTATTTTTGTTTTATCATAACTTTTCATTAATTTTACAACTTGACTTTTTTGTAAAGGAGATACCCGACAACATATTACTGCCATTGCATCTTTTGCTACATCTAAAAACATTTTTTCTATTTCAGTATTTTCTGTTATTGTTAATAAGGCCTTTTCATCAACTAAAATACCAAATTTTGATTTTTCTAAATTTTCATTATTTTTTTGGTTATTTTTATTTAATTGGAACATAAAACCATTTTCAATGGAACCTATAAAATGTTTATATTCTTTAACAAAATCTATGATAACTTGTTCTTGTTCTTTTAAATTAATTACATTTAATTTATCATCAACTTTTTTCTCAACACCTTCTATAAAAAATGTTTTTATATTTTTATTAATTAAATTACAACTTAATCCTATATTATATGCTGTTGATAATTTATCTCCTGTTAGCATCCATATTTTAATATCAGCTTCTCTTAATTCTTTAATTACTTCAGGGACATTCTCTTGTAATTTATCTTCAACAATAGTTGAACCTAATAAAGTTAAATTTTTTTCTATAGAAGCATATACTTCTTCTAATTTTTTTTTCTTATTTTTAATTTCTGATTGTGCTTTATTTAAATCATAGATGAAATCCTCATACTCTTCTTCAGTTAATAATCTCATTGCAATAAATAAAGTTCTATAACCTTGGGAACTGAATAAATTAACAAAATATCTCGATTTTTCTAAAACTGTTTGTGGAGTTGATTTATCTAAAAGTTCTTCTATTATAGAATCTGCACCTTTAATATATAATTTATAATAATTTCCTTCTTTGACAAAAATACTTTCACGTTTTCTATCTGAGGAAAATTCTATATGACATAAATTTTCAAATGTTTGCTTATGGATAGTTTTTGTTAGTAGATTTTCATTATTATTATTTATACTATTAATACTATTATTTCTTTTTAAATTAAAATAATTGGTATTAGTTTTATTTTCTTTATCTTTTTCTTTAATATTTTCTATATTATTTTCTTTATTATTGCTCATAAAAGTATCAGCTATGTTATAACTAATAGTTAAATTTGAAGTACTTGCCGATTCATCGAATTTAAATCCCTGTAATCTTGCACTTTTAACTAATTCAATATTATCCGGAGACATACCTATATATTCCCCATTTTGAATATTACAATCATGACAAAGGGCCAATGCTTTCCAAAATTCTTCTATTACTTTTTCTGAAGTATCTAAATCTAAACATATACTTTTTTTATTATTAGCTTGAATTTTATAATTTTGATATTTTATTATAGGTAATTGAGAAGTTCCTTTATCACCTGGTAATGAACTACCTTTAATCATATCATAGTTTTGAAAAGGAATAATATCTTCTTTTTCTCTTAATTTTTTATTAATTAATAATTCATCAGATTTCAATCCTTGTCTAATAAATTCATAACATTGCTCTCCTATTACACAAAATTTTAAATTCATTTGATTACAAGTTAAAGTACCTGTTTTATCGGAAAATATATAATCTACCATTCCTAATTCTTCATTTAATGATACTGAATTTGTTTTTATAAATTTTTTTCTAATAAAAGAATATGATTTAGCATCCATTGTAATAAAAAGTCCTTGTACAATTTTAACTAATTCTAAAGTAATAATAAGTGATACAGGGATCATTGTATTTAATAATAATAGATATGTGAAAAAATTTAGAATTGAATCAACAGCTAAATGAAAAGGCATAAAATCTATATAATTAAATTTTGAATCTTCTTCTTTGATTTCGTCATTTTGACATATTAAATTTTTATCTTTATTAAAATATACTGAATGAAATATTGCACTTAATATAGATAAGAAAAATTGACAAATAAAAATACCTATTAATAATTTATTTAAAAGTTTTTCAACTGAAGACATTTTTAAAATTGGGTCTCTTGCATTTTTCATTATTTTACAGTTATGTCCTGTATAAATTATTATTCCTACAATCCATTCTGTATTTCTTAATTTTGCTCCTTTTAATAGTAAATTTTTTCCGTCTAAAGGAAACTCATTATTTTTCCCATTTAAATGCATATTAGCTTTTCCATTTAGCATATATAAAGATGGATTTGGCATATCACATTGTATTATTCCTTCAATATTAAAACTATCAATTATTTCTAATGCATTATAACTATTTGATTTAGAAGAATTATTTTCATTAATTTTATTTAATTGATAATTTGTATTTTTATTTTTATTAAAATTTTCTAAAATTTGAAGTTCACTTTGTTGTCGATTAATTTTAATTGAAGAATTTGAATCCATATTAAAAAAATTTTTTTTTAAATTTTGATTATTTTTATTATTATTATTTTGATTTACTTTTGGATTTAATATTATACCATTTCCGTCGTTTTTATTGTTTTTATTTGATAAAAATATTTCTGTATTTTTTTGGTTATTATTATTTCCTATATTTTTATTATTACATTTATTATTTTCTTCATTTTTAACAAATTTCCCTTTTGTAAAATTAGGAGAATATTTTATTTTTAAAGTTTTTTCTCCATCTAAAGAACCTGTTTCAATATAACATATGCCATCATTCAAATTAGAATCAATTAATAATAAATCAGCTGGAAAAATCCCATCTTTTTTAACTTGTATTATTTCTCCTAATAATAATTCTCCACTTTTTATTTGGATCCATTTATTATCTCTATAAGTATTAATTAAGTCAGAATTTTGTTCTTTATCTAATTTTCCTCTTTGATAATCTTCAATTGCTTCTCTTATTAATGAAACTGTAAAAACAAAAACAATAGGGGCAACAGCAGTAGAAGCTCCTAGAGGGCTTATAATAGGGATACATTGTATTATTGCCATTGCTACAAAATATACATTTGCCAATCTTGCAAATTGATACAATAAAGCTTTTGGTAAAAATGTTATACAATTATATTTTGTTGTAGTTATTTTATTATTTGGATATAATAATTCTTTAGTATTTTTTTCCATATTATTTATATAAAATTCATATATATTGGTTTTTTTTTCTATTTTAGTTAACGGGGGTACTTCCATAATTGGTTCTAATTCTAAATTATAATTATTATTATAATTATTATTGTTGTTATTATTATTATTACTAGCTTTGTCATCTTTATTATTTTTTTCTTCATTTAAATTTTCATTTATATTATTAACATTATTATTATTTAATAACTGTTTTATGTAATTTTCACTTTTATTTGAAGATTTTCTTCTTCTCTTCTTCTTTTTATATTTTCCTAATATATTACTATTTGAAGTACTTTCTGCACCTCTCATACTGCTACCATTTGAAACAATATCTTTCCTAACATTTATTGAAGTTTCTTTGGACTGAGATTGAGATTGCTGTGAAGAATAATTATTATTGGAATAATTTGAATTTTGTGTATTTATTGGTATATTTTGATTTTGATTATTTCCTATTATTAAAATATTTTCTTGGCCACTATTTCTCTGAGAAAGCATTTATTTTTATTTTTTTATAAAAAATTATTTAATTTTATAATTATATTTTTATAAATTAATTTATATTCATTATTATAAATGAAAACGAAAACGAAAATGAAAATGAAAATGAAATTAATATATATAATAGAAGAAGAAAAAGATTTAAAACAGATAAAAAAACTGTTAATTTTGATATAAGAGAATATGCTCAAAAAAAAGGTGAAAATATTAATTTAAATATAAATTTAAATAAAAATAATAATAATTTAAAGTCTTCTAAAAATATAAAATTGCATAATAGAGAATCAATTTTACTTGTTGAAAAATGGAATATAAATAATAATAATGAAAAAATTAGAAATAATAATCAAAATAATATAAAAGTACTAAATATTAATAAAAATAATAAACCAAAAATAAATTTTTCCACTTTTAACACAAAAAATAAAGATATAGATAAAAAAAGAATTCTTTTAGATAATAAAAAATTGTCTAAAGAAGAATCTCAAAGAGGTTTAATAAATAAATTTTCTATGAAATAATTTAATATAAAAATAGCTTTTTATATTATTAAATAATAATTTAAATGAAATATTAAAAAATATGCTCATATTTTTGAATAATTAAAATTTATAGTATTATATATTTTGTATTTATTAAAAAAATATTGATATAATTAATTAATTAATTATTTTTCATAAAATATTTTTATAATTTTATTAAAATTTAAATTCAATATTATTATTAATTTTATTTTAATTATTTTTATAATAATTTTTAACTTTTTTATTTCTTTTTCTTTATATCCTTTAATTTCTTGAGGAAATAGTCTTTCTCTAGTATTTTCCTCTTTTCTTTGATATCCATATATATATTAATTAATTAATTATATCAATATTTTTTTAATAAATACAAAATATA
>JAJJLB010019118.1:0-10651 GCA_023806845.1 Diplodinium flabellum
ATGTAAGTAATTGCCCAATATGTGTGCAGACCTCTAGAACTATCCATAGAATGGAGGCTGTTAAATCAATTAATATGGATAGGCTAAATATAAGATATGAATTTGATTTAACATATTTAAATAATGATTTAACATATGTATAAGGAGTAAAGATGCTTTTGTCCATTATAGATGTATTTAGTAGAAAGGCAATGATATATAAAGCTAATGATAAAAAATAGGATAATCTAAATATTTTAGAATTTCGTGTAAATAATTCCTTTCCAAAAGGATTTTGCTAGGATAATGGTCCTGAATTTAAAAATTTGAAATTAAACAAAATTTGTGAGCGAGAGGGGATAACTTATATTCATGGAATACTTTATAGCCCGTATTTTCAGGGTATAGTTGAAAGATTTCGTTATACAATTAAAAAATATTTAGGAAAAGAATATATAAATAAAGGATATAAAAAATTAGATTTTGATTCGGTTAGCATTAAAATAATTAATTATTATAATAATAAAAAGCACAGATTAATTGGTATTATTCCAATGGAAGCTTCTAAAATAATAGTGAGGAAACTATAAAATAGATTAATGAATTAAAAGAAAAAGAATTTGAAAGAATAAATAAAAAAATGATTTATTTGGAAATTAATTCCACATATTTATTAAATCGAAAATATTTTTAATAGGAAACCTTAGTACCGAATTTTGTTAAAAAAGGGAGATTACAGGAAAAAATACCTGCTAGAATTATATAAAATTCTTCCTATGAATACAGTCAGATAAAGATTTGTAATGATTACAAAAAAGGAAAACAAAATTAAAGACCGGGGATGAATATATATGTGATTCTAAATTATTAAAAAAAATTAACAAAAAAACATGGAAAGCTATCATTAAAACATAAAAAAATAATAATTATACTATATTATTATAAGGATTAAATATCAATTTATTATTATAAAATTATTCCCTCCTCTCAATTTTTTGAAAAAATCAAAAATGACTGTACGTATATTTGTGCCCCCTCAAAAATTATAGATTCTTTATATACATTTTAAGCTATTAATTACTTTTTTAAATAAATATAAATGAATATAATTTTCTTTTTTGATAATAATTTTTAATATATGTGACAGATTTATACCTCCCCCCAACAGAAAAAATGAATTCTCTCTGTAATGGGAGGTCACAAACCAGTTACATTCTGTATATTCTTTTGCCAATTCTTCATTTTTTTTCTGCATAATTTTAAAAACATCTGAATTTTCTCTCCCTTGTAAATTATCTATAAATATTTGGTAAAAATCATCATTAATAAATGATATTAAATCTGGAATTATAACTCTTTTTATTTTTGCTCCTTTTGCTTGCCTTTGTTTATGAATGATAAACATTATTAATTTATCATTTAATTTAGGGTTATCTTTTTGAAAATTAGTAATTACATAATTTGTGGAATTTATTTTATTAAGATCATTTTCTGAAAATCGAAGAATTAAAATTTTTTTATTTTCCTTATTGATGAAATTTTTTAATGTAAATATTAAGTCATTTTCTTTTCTAATTGATTGTATATTTTCTATAGTTGCATTATTTTTATTAAAAATTCCAAATTTATTTTCTATACTATTTTCTTCATTAAATAATTCTTCAGTAATTTTACTAAAAGTATAAATTATATTTTTTTTTGATTCTATTTTTTTGAAGAAAGATTCGAAATTATTATATTGAGATTCTTTATATATTTCTATTATTAAATCATTCATAGGCTTATATTTTTGGTCCAATTTAATTGACATCATTGAGGCCATTATATCTTGACAAAAAGTTGGTACTATTTTTTTAAATACTTCTTTTATCATAAACATTTCATAATTTTCTTCTTCAATTTCTAAATTAATATTATTTTTCATTTGGCTGTTTTTGATTTTAAATATAAGTCCTTCAATATTATGTTGTTTACAATTAATTAGTAATTTTTCTAAATCTATTTTTAATTTTTTTTCATTGTTAAAAGAAGAAAGCAACTCAATATATTCATTTATTTTGTTTGCAATTTCAATATCCTTTTCTTCTAATAACATTTTAAAATTAACTATATGTTTTTCAAATCTATTTAAGAAAGGAGGATCTAACTTTAAATTTTTAATTTGATTTTTATTAACGATAACAATGGCATGAAAATCTTTATTAACTTCAGAAGATATTTTTGCATATTCAAAAGCAATTCTTGCAAATTTTTTGTCACCCATACAAGTGAAATTTTGGTTAAATAAATCATATAATGATGCATAAATCATATCTAAATCTCTAAAAATTAAGACATTATCTGTTTCCATAATATATTTTATTTTATTAAGTATTTCTTCACTATACATAATCGACCTTATATCAGTTTTATATTTACTTCCAACTAATTCTATATATTTTTTTCCTACTTCTCCTAGGAGATATTTGACAATATCACTACCATCATTTCCTTCAGATATAAGCATTAAATATCTACTATTTGAGTCTAAAATATTTTTTTTTATTGCATCTAAAATTGAGAAATTTCCTTCAATATCTACTTCTTCATCATATTTATGCCCATACTCTTCTTTAAATATTTTTTTAATATTAGAAGAAGAATCTTCCAAACCTCCGAAATTTCTATTTAAACAAAGAATACCAATTTCTGTTAATACTCTTTTTTCATTTTTAATTAATTCATTTTTTTTTTCTAATAGTTCCCTCATAGCTGTTTTAATCAATGTATAAAAATCTCTATTTCCATGAAAATCTTTATTTTCCTGAATGGTATTTTGGTTAAATATAATATATTTATTATAAGTTCTTGCTAAAGTTTCAAAGAAATCTTTATATTTATTAGATAATTCTACATCTAATGCTTCTGCGATTGAAATAGCAGTTTCTTCTAAATCTTCAATATCATAATCAGTAATTGTTAAACTCAAAGCACGATTTATTTTTGCGGCATCTAATTTCCAATTTGAAATTCCCAAAAATGGTACTGAATCTTTACTATCTCTTTCTAGTAAATAATGAATTACTTTTAATGGATTATTACTTGACCTTTCTGCTAGACCCATTTCATCGAAAAATACTAAAGTTATAATTTGTTTTCCCTTATTTTTTATTTGAGCTTTTTGTGCCTTTGAAAAAACTTGTTCAATTCCTTCAGCTGTACTTGTCTCTGATCCTTGGTAATAATATCTATATAATTTTCCTTTTTCTTTAAACAAATCGCTATCAGAATATTCTCCTTTTAAAGAATTATATAAAATTTGGAAACTTAATGATTTTCCAGTACCGGGCTTTCCTACTATTATCAATGGAACATTATTATCAATACATACAAAACATGTAAATAAATTTTCCCTTAAGGCTCTATTTAAAGCTATACCTTTCCCTTTTTCTATTGACATTTCTCTTGTTATTTTTTTTATTTCTGTTTCAGGAATTTTTAAAAAGTTACTTAAAGGATAGAACTTATTTAATTTTTGAGCTAATTCTTTTCTATATTCTTTATCATTAAGTCTTAAATAATAGCATAAATATAATGTTATATTTAAACTTGATCTCATTTTTTTTTTCGTTGAATCATATCTTTTAAAATAATTTAAAAAGTATTCAAAAAAGATTCCAAATCTTCTAATTTCTCTCATACTTACAGAAGATTTATCATATTTGTCTCTTATAAAGTCATGGCATATTTTAATACTTTCTATAATTTCATCAGTTATTTTTTTTAAGTCTTCTTCATTTATATTATTAATTACTCCTTCTCTTTTAATTCTTGTTAAAATAGATATAATTGTATTAGTTATATATTTTAATTCATCTTCTGGTTGCAAAGAAGCAAAATCAAAAACAAAATTAAGTAAGGCATGAGGAAGAGGATTAACAGTGTAAACTAAATTATTTAATTTATTAGTTTCTTTCATATTATAATATACTAAACCACTTTCTCTCATTTTTTTGGTTAAAATTCTATAAGGATTACAAGCTCCCAAAAATACAAAATTATCACTAATTTTTTTTCCTAAATATGTATGATTACTCATAATTTCAGTAATTAAACCCAATGAATTACAAGTATTTATTTCATCAAAGAAAATCCATGTTAATTCATTTTCTGCACCTTCTTCTTTTACTTGCTTATTAACTTCCTCAATAAATTCAATTATTTTTTGATCATTCGTTCCTGCATCTAAATGTAAATATGTTGCATTTCCATTTTTTAAATTTAAATGAAGATTTTCCAAATTATTTATTAAATAATTTCTTGAAAAGGAGCCACCAACTGGTAAATAATGATATTCTCCACCTAAATTTTTAACTTTATAAAATATTTCAGTAGTTTTCCCATACCCAGAATATTTTGAAGAATATAATTCTATTTTTTCAAAATATTCATTTTTATTCTGAGGAGGATTTAAAAATTTATTATTTAATATATTTCTTTCAGGAATTAATCTTTCAATATCTCTAACTAGCCCTGAATCAACTTTTTCATATATAAATAATAAATATGAATTAATATTTTTGTTTTTTGATTTATATAATTCTTTTAAAGTAGATATAATATTTTGAGTAATTGACAATTCTAAACATTCCATATTTGTTATCAAAAATAATATTGGTTTATCACAATATAAAGCTCGATATAAAAATGCCTTGATTAATTCAATATTTGTTTCTTCATTACAAATTAATAAAGTATTAATTATAGGAAGATTTCCTGTTAAATTAAGATAAATATTTAAAACATTATTAATTAAATCAGAATAATCCCAGGATTTTATTTTTCTATATAAGCCTGGAGTTAAACCAATTTCTTCTTTTACTTTATTATTGTTATAAATATCTTCTAAATTGACTCCATTTTTTTTAAATAATTTTCCTAAATATTTATTAATATTTTCAATACTATCTAATTCATAGTTATAATACTTTTTATAATAATTCAAAAAATAAAACAATTCAATTAATAAAAGAAAAATTAAATGATTTAAAACAAAAAAATATAGAAGAGTTAATGAAATTAGAAGAGCATAACTTTATAATAAATAAAGATTTTGATTATAATGAATCATTTGAAGAAACAAAAAATTTAAAATATAAAAATTCATGCTTTTTTATGTCAATATATAGAAAAAAACATGATAATGAGAGTATAGAAAGATTAGAAGATGATATTTTTAAAGAATCAATAGATAATTATATAGAAGCATTAACAAGAATAATAAGACAAAAAGAATCAAAAGAACCATTTTTTGGTATAAATAATATTAGTGAAATTATGTCCGCAATTCAAAATAATAATAATAATATGGAAGAAGAAATGAAATTTATTGAAAATGAATTTGCAGATTTAGGAAAAGAAGATTATATTAAGAATGATTTATTAAATGATTTAATCAATTTTTCAATTAAAGATAAAACAATTAAGTTATTAAAAGGAATAATATATTTTATTGAATCTTATAAGCAAATAAATGAAATTCAAATAACCGATTTTATGAATAATTTAAAAGCAATATTTGACAAAGTAAATTCAAATGAAGTAAGTGGTGAAGAAATAAAAAAAGCAATTGACTTATTAAAGAAATATGATTATGATATAAAAAAAGAAACATCTTTAATCAAATTTTATGAATTATTATTGGGAAAACAAGAAGCTATATTTTTCATAAAAAAAATAAAAGATTCTAATTTAGAAATAAGAAATTTAAATGAATTTATTGATGAAAGTGATAATTCACAATTGCAAACAACTGATATTGATAATTTAATAGATGTCTATACTTTTTTCAAAAAATTAATGGATAATAAACAAATTAAAACAGATGAAGATCTACTTCAAAATTTTAGAAAAGAATTTGATAATGACAAAGAAATCGTAATAAAATTACAGGGATATTTAAATACCTATGGAGAAATAATTCAATTATATCAATCTTATGACGAAAATCCCGAAATGACTACTCAAAAAATTGAAAATTTATTAAAAGATTCAAAAGTGGAAATATATAAAGATAAAAAAACTGATATTTTTATTTATAATATAAAATATAAAAATCAAAATGGACAAATGGTTGAAGCTGCTTTAAACGAATTAGAAGAATTAAGGAATAAAATATTAATGTCAAGTAATAATTCTAATATTCCAAAAAATGAAGAAGAAGCTAAAAATGATAAAAATGATAAAAAAACAAAAAAAAATTTAACCAATGAGTTTTTGAATTTAATGGTTAATATAAAACATTTAACTAAAACTTTAAATAGTTTACAGAAATCAGGATATCCAAATACAATTAATTTTACATTAAAAATTGTTAATTCAGAGTCTTATGAAGAAAATGATGAAGAAGAAGAAAAACCAATTAAAAGAAATTTACAAGAAATTGTAGAATATTATAATGAAGCTCAAACAAAATTTAAAAATTCAATAAAAAAAGGATATGAAACTTGTTCATATTTAAGATTATTTTATGGAAAACAATTAATAAAATTACATGAGAATGCAACTAATAAAGGAAATGATATATCTATAAAATTCTTCAATTGTTTCAAATTTATCAAATTTTTGTTTGCATATTTTTAAATTTTCTTTTATTTTATCATAAATTTCTTTTGACTGTTTTTCATTTTCATCTGAAATTACATAAATTTTTTGGTAAAATGAATTATTTTCATTAATTAAATTATTGGCAAAGTCATATTTTATTTTGCAATTTTTTAAATCATCAAATAATTTGCTTTTTAGTTTTATAGATTCATATAAATATTTTCCTTGAGAAATATCTTTATTTTTTAATAGTTCACCACATTTTTGAAAAAATAGTTTAAATAGTAAAAAATTATCAGTGTCTTCTTTTTGATAAAAATCATTTTCTTTGGCGATCATCTTATCCATTTGATCAAGTAAAGATAAACTAAAATTATTATTTGGTGATAATAATAATAAAGATATTAAAGACTCAGCATTAGCTTTTCTTTGATTATTTTGTTGGATGAAATAATTAATTATTAATTGCTTTATTTTTGAAGTTATATAATCTAAATTTTTATTTTTCAATAAATAAAAATAATATTTTGCAGGAAAATCATAATTTACTTGGATTATTTCAATTATAAATTTTAAATCTAAATCATTATAATAATTGCATATTAATAAATTATCTATAATTTCATAAATTAAATTATAATTTTCTTCTTTTTCATCTAAAATTGTAAAAATATGTTCTGCAACTTTTCCATTTATTAGAAGAATAAAATCCTTTTTGATTGATTTTATAGAAATTATATCAAAAATACTCTTAAAATCCCTTATTTTTTTCATTTGAGCTAAAATTACTTGATAAAATTTCATTTGCAAATCATAACTAGAATCAGAAAATAATTCGTATAATCTATATTTTTTAATTAAATCAATATTTGATAAATAATCCTTATCATCATCTGTTTTTTGGTATATATTTAAATATTATTGGCTCCCTATTTTCATTATTTTTATAATTAGGTTGTCTATAATAGATATCTTGCTCTCTTATAAAATTTATTATTTCATCTATTTTTAATTTATTATTTTTAATTAAAAGCATTCCTTTTTTATGAATTGTGTTATAGAAATTATCAAAGCTTTTAATTTTGATTTTATGCTTTTTTAGAAGAGAAACAATTAAATCTAATTTGCATAATTTATCTAAAGACTCATTTGAATATAAACCTATTAAACCTTCAAATATTTCTTCAAAATTAATAATTTTGTATTTTTTGTCTTGTGTAAGTACAATAACTTCATATAATAATTTATAAATTTCATCTATATTATCATCTAATTGAGGATTTACTAAAGAAAGAAGATAATTTGTATCTTTCCAATGAAAAAAACTTGCATTTTTTTCTAGAAGAACGCAAATTTCTTTACAATATTTACTAATAAATTTAAGACTATTTGTCAGTCCTTCCGATATTTTTATAATATAAATAATTTCTTCTTTAGTTTTTGAAATATATAATAAATTTTTTTGCAAAATATCAATATCTTCTTGATTTTTATAAGATAAATCATCAAATTTTATTTCTTTATTATTTAATAAATCTAAAACTATTCTACTACATTCCTTTGAATTTTTAGATTGAATTAATTTTAATAAATAATTTTTATCATAATTGGCATAAATATAAGTTATTAGTTTTATTAATTTTTGTTTTTCTTTATCTTTTCTTAGAGTTAGCAAATCTATTTCATCACTTGATAAATATAATTCTTCATTCAAAGGTTTTCTATATTTTTTTTCTTCTATTCTTGCATCAATATAGTCAATACTTTTTGGTTCTAATTTAAATTGAACACAATATTTAAAAAATTTTAAAATAATTTCTACATTTAATTCAATATTACTTTCTGATATTTTAGATATTAAGCTTTTGACTAAACTTTTTTGGAAAGATTCTTCTGTTTTATTTTTTTTATCAAAAAAGAAATCTATAAAACTTTTGAATAATCTATTATTAGAAATTGTAAAACTATTATTTATATTATCTATAAAAAAATAATTTTTGATACCTTCTTTTATTTCAATATCAGTTGTATAAAATTTATCTTCAATATTAACTGTGACTGAAATTTTTTCAATAAATTTATTAAGAGGGATTTGAACTAATAAGCATTTAATATTATCATTATATATACTTTGATAACTTTGCTCATTTATAAAGTAAAAATTATGTATAATATAAGAGTCTTTATAAAATGAACTTTTATCTTGGAAAATTGCAAAGCCAATTTCATCTATATTTTTTGTTATTATAGGAAGTACTAAAAAAATATTATACTTTGAATCTGTAATCAAAGAATTAATCTTATAATCCATCATGAAATAGTATTCTAATTTGTTAGTTTGTTTTCCATCAAATTCTTTATTTATTTTTTCATCTTTTTTATTTATAATTTCAAAATTGTCATCAGATAATATATCTTTTATTTTTGGCTTTTTGTTTTGGACTATTGGATTTTTCCACTCTATATTTTCTTCTTTTTTATCTTCTTTTTTGTCTTCTTTTTTTGTCTATTTTTTTATCTTCTTCTCTTTCATTTGTATCGATATTATTATTACTTATTTTATTATTTCCATTTTTATTTAAATCTTTATTTTCTAAATTTTCATTATTATTTTTTTTATTTTCATTTTGATCTTGTGCATTATTTAAATCCTTTGATGCTTTGGGTTCAATAGGCTTATCATCATCAACTTTTTTTCCATCTTTTGGCTCATTTTTTTGAGATTTTTCTTTTTCTTCTTTTAAAAATTTTTTTAAATTATCCTTTTCTTCTTCAGTCAAATCTTCGGTACCCTCAATTTCGCTTTCTTCCAATGAAAATAAACTTTCTCCATCCAATTCCAAACTTTCTATTGATTTATCAGAAATTTTTAATACTTCTTTCAAAAATTTAGCAACCTCATTTTTATCACTTTCTTTTGTAATTTTAATTTCTTTTTTTGGGTTTTTTTCTTTAAATTCACTTAAAAATTTTTTTAATGTATCTTTTTCTTCTTGATTCAAATCTTCAACTCCGTCGATATCACTCTCTTCTAGCTGAAGTAAACTTTCTCCATCTAAGCTCAAAGAGTTAATTCCATTATCATTTATTTTTAATTTTTCTTTTAGATATTTGGCTACTTCTTCCTCAGTACTGTCTTTAGTTAATATTATTTCTATTTCTCCTTTTGCTCCAACCTTTGGCTCTTTTAATTCTTTTAATAACATTTTTAACTTATCTTTTTCTTCTTGATTTAAATCATCTACTCCATCAATATCACTTTCTTCTAAAGAAAAAAGGCTATTTCCATCTAAGGATAAGGCTTCAATTGCACTTTCTCTAAAATTAAGTTTTATTTTTAAATATTTTGTCACTTCTTCTTCACTACTTTCTTCTTTTAATATAATTTCTATTTCTTCAGGCTCTTCAATTTTTAATGTTTTAAAATAATTAATATATTTGATAATTCTTTTTCTTTGTCCAATATTTAATCCTAACTTTTTTATTCCTTCTTCATTTAATTCAATAAGACCCTTTCCATCTAAATTATTCAATTCTCCTTTAAAATTTAGACAGTTTTCAAAAAATTGGGCAACTTCTTCTGTATTAGACTTAGCAGTAATTTTTTCATTAATTTGTTTTTCTTTAAATTTGTCCTTATTTTCCTTTAGAAATGTTTTTATTTTTTTTAATGGTCCTAATTTTAATTTTAAAGTTTTAAAATCACTATCATCTAAATCAAGGAGGACATCACCAGAAATATCTTCTTTTATCAGATTGTTCTTTTCTTCTTCTTTAACATTATATTTTTTACCAAAGAAGTTGGCAACTTCTTCTTTAGAAGATTCAGAGGAAATTATTTCTTCAGTCATTTAATAAAGTAATTTTTTTTTGGTATATTCCTTAAGTATCAAGTTTTTTAAATTTAATCAATTTCACAATTAACTAATTCTTCGACATATAAGCTATTTTTTTAATTTTTTTTCTTAATTATTTTATAAAATTAAAAATAATAATTAATTTTTAAAAATATATAAAATAAATAGTTTATTATATTTTAATTGGGTTTTGGGGATTGGGTATTGGGGATTGGGGATTGGGGATTGGG
>JAJJLB010019119.1:0-10630 GCA_023806845.1 Diplodinium flabellum
AGCCAGAATTTTATTATTTATTTTATTTTGCTAAAGGGAACTTTAAATATAAATTTTAGCAAATATATGCATAATCATAAATATAAATTCTAAATGTGAATATTTTATTATGTATTAAAAATTAATTTTTTTTATTTGATTTTATTAAGTGAATGGGGAATGGAAAGGATTGGGGGGATAATCCCAATCCTAAATCTATAATTTAAATAAAATTTTAATTGAATTTTATAATATTATCATATATAATATTTTAAAATTTTAACAAGTATTTAATTTTATTTATTTTGAATAAATTATTTTTTATGTTTTTCAAGAATTAATTTAACACCATCAATGACTTGATTTAAATTAAAAGGCTCTTTTTGACTTCTAAGTCCATTAATAAATTCAGCAAATTCATATAATCCTTTTTCATCGAATTTCTCAATAAAATCTTCAATTCTTTCAGCTTTATATTCAGCTTTATTTACATGCACTTCAGTTTCTAATTTTTCAACTCTTTGAATAATATTTTTCATTATATTTTTCATTTCTGAAACATCTCCAACTATATCATTCAATGCTTTTTGATGTTCTTCTAATATTGCTTCAACTTTATCTAATCTACCTTCTATATCTTTTATTCTTGTTTCATGATTGAATAACTGCTTACATATTTCATCAATTTTATCACAATTTTGATATGTCAGTGCTTGAATTTTGGCGTAAGCGGCAGAATTTTCAGTTAATATTTCTGTATGTTTATTTAAAACTTCTGATATACAATTAACTTTATTTATTTCATCTTGACATATTTTTTTTAATCCTTCAATTTGAACATTATTTTTTTGGCAAAATTCATTTAATTTATTATTTTCTTCTAATAAATTTTGTTTTAACTCTTTTGTCTCTTTATATAAATCTTTTACATTCTCAATGCAATTCATAATTGAGTCTTGTTGTTTATTAATTATTATTTCATGTTTTGTGATTAAATCTCTTTGCTTTTCATTTGATTGATAAAGAATATTTAATATTTTTTCGTGGTTATTTACCATTATTTCATTTTGGATTATTTTTGCATTTTGATTTTTTAATTCATCATTTATTTTACTATTATTAATATTCATTTTTTCATTCAAGTTTTTAATATCTGATTGGACATTAAAAATATTTTGATTCATTTCATTTTTGACATCTTTTATTTCTCCTTTTATGTCATTAAACAAAACTCCCATATTTTTATTAGTATTATCTATTTGAACTTGCATCATACTAAATCCCCTATTCATTTTATCGTCATTTTGCAATATTTCATTATGTAAAGAGTTATAAGTATGAGCAATATCTTTTTCAACTATATCATAAGTTTGTTTTATATCATTTTGTAATACTTTAAATCCAAAATCCATTTTTTCATTTGTGTTAGTAATTTTATTATCTAATATATTATAAGTACTTTCAATATTATTTTGCAATATATTAAATCCTTTATCCATTCTTTCATTTGTCACAACCAATTCTTTATCTAATATATTAATGCAATTATTTAGTCTGACAACCTCTTGTCCTATTTGATTTGTCCTTTCATTTAATATTTCAATGTTTTTTGTATTAGTATTGACTTTATTAGTTAGTATATTTATTTGTTCACTATGTTGATTAAGTATTTGTCCATGCTGATTTAATATTTGTCCATGCTGATTCAGTATTTGGCCATGCTGGTTTATTATTTGCTCATGCTGATTTAATCTTTGTTCATGTCTATTTAAAATTTGACCATGCTCTTGCAATATTTGCCCATGCTTATTAAGAGTATTGTTTATATGAGCTATTTGTCGTGAATGTAAATCGACTGTTCCTTCTAAACGGGATATTCTTTTGTTATGATTTGACACTATACCTTCTAAATTAGAAATTCTTTGGCCATGATTAGAAACGATTCCTTCTAAATTACTTATTCTATGAGTATTTGATATTACATTACTTTGAATTAAACTTGTTTTAATTTCTACATCTTTAATTAACCCGATTGCATCTTTTAATTCACCTTTTATTCCTCCTCCTCTATCTAAGTCTTTAGCTTTTCTTATAAACTTAAATGGAATATCAATAACTTTATCTACAGCATTATCCACTGTTTCAAGTCCTCTATCTATAATATTAAAAGCACAATTTCCAACATTTTCGAGAGCAGGTGCAGCTTTATTTACCAAATCAATAGCAACATCTCCAACTTTTTGGATAACTGGTGCAGCCTTATCTGCCACATTAATATAGTCCTCTAATACATCAGGAGAAGGTATTTTAGATAATTTTCCCATTATTTTTCTAGGATCTCCCATTAGTTTTATTATATTTATATGATGATTGTTTTATTATATAAATAATTTTTTTCTTTAATAAATTATAAAAATTTTAAGCTTTTTTTCAAATAAAAAAAAATAATATATTTTTTTAAATTTTTTTATTTATTAAGAAATGGAAAAAAGAGATATTCTATGCTTTGATTGCAAAAAATATTTTCCAAATATTAATTCATTTAATGAAGAGCATAATAAGCCTTTATATAAAGTTCTTAAAAAATATCATTCTTTTATTCAAGCAGAAAATACTCTTGAATATATATATCGTTTAAATGAAGCAAATTCTTTTTTATGCAATGAAATAAAAAGACAACAAAAACAAATAAAAGAATTGTCAAAAAGAGTTGAATTAATTGAAGATATAAATAAAGATATTTTTTTTGAATGTAATATTTATGTTAAAAATGGAAAAACTACTATCAAGAATTTAGGCAAATGTCTTCTAAATTTTTTTCCTAAATGTATAAATTTTAGAGTTGAATGCAAAGGTGATATTATAAATAATGACAAAAATAAATTTAATATTGATATTATATTCCCTTTTAGGAAAGTAAATATTAAACAGTGTTATATAGAAAAAATTCAAGGATGTACTTCCACGCAAGAAATAACAGATTCTGATGGAAATACTTTTATAATATTTGATAATTATACAAGCTATGTTGACCAACATGATTCTTTAGTTTCAATTAAATTGTTAAAAAATTATGGAATTCAAGGAAAATATGAACAAAAAAAAATAAATGTTTTAATAAATGGAATGTTAACATTTAATTCTTTAATTACAAATTATGATATTCCAATTATAATCTTTAATACATTAGAAAAAAAATTTTTATGTTATGAAGATAACAAATGGAAATTTGTCGATAATTTTACTTTAGAAAATGGAAAATTAAATGAAGGATGTTTAGTTTCTTTATTAATTGATGACAACGATGAAAAAAATGAAAAAATATATATTAAAGGAATGTATAAATATCTTGGATATAAACAAAATTATATAACAAGTGATAAAAAAGAAGCAGAATTAGATATTAAATTTTATAATAGATCTTTTGGATTGATTGAAATAAATAAAGGGGAGAATTCATTATCTATGGATGAAAATGGATTTATTACTTTTAATAATAATAAAACTCTTTATCTTATATGTAATGTTTAAAAATACTTTAAAAATTATAATAATATATGATTTGAGTCATTATATAATCAATTGTTTTTATTAAATTTACTAATATCTTTTGGAGTAACCCAACCTTTCATTGACCCTATTTTGAACTTCATTAAACAGATTTCCAAGAGCATTTCTTCTAGCTTGACCATTTCCAAATTGTCCATTTATTGCTTTTGTAGCAAGATCATCAATATATCTTCTATGCTCTTCTTCTTTTCTCCTTCTATTTTCTTCTTCTATTCTCCTTCTATTATCCTCTTCTATTCTCCTTCTATTTTCCTCTTCTATTCTCCTTCTATTTTCTTCTTCTATTCTTCTCCTTTCTTCTTCTCTTCTTCTTCTTTCATCTTCTATAACTTTTTTTAAGTTATTAATTTCATTTCTTGTTTTTTCTGCTTCTTGTTGCCTTAATTTTTGTTCTTGTTCAACTTTTCTTTTTTGTTCTTCAGCTGTTCTTTCAGCATCTTTTCTTCTTTTTTCTTCATCTTTATATCTGGCCTCTTCTACTTTTATCATATTTTGAAGATTTTTAGTTATTTCTTCATGCTCTTTTTTTTCTTTAATTTCTTTATTTTTTCTATTTATATATTCTTGGGCAATTTGTTTTGCATTAATTCTAATTTGTTCTAAAATCTCTTTTTTTCTTTCAGTTTCTTTACAAAAATCAAAAAATTTAGGTATCATTTCAATATGTTGAACTAAAATTTCAGTAATCTGATTCAAATTTAATGTATTAAGTTCAGTTTTTGATTTATTATTCATTTCTATAAAAGCTTGTTGTAATTTTTGTAATTTAATAGTATCCCAGTTTTGAAGACCATTTTTTCTTGAAAATATTCTTTCTTCTGTTAATTGAATTATTTTTTCAACTTCTGAATCTAATTCATTTTTTTTATGTGAGGCAACTCCTTCATAGAAGTTGGGAGATTCTATAATAGATTTTTTTAAATCATTCATATTAATAGATTTAATACTATCTTGGAAATTTGCATTTTGAAATAGTCTATTAATAAAATTTGAACATATATCATTAATTTGTGAAATTTTTTTTGATTTAATTTTACTCCATTCAGGCTTATTTTTTATGACTAATAAATCATATTGTTTAGCTTTAGAATCACATAATTCTTTAATTTTTATATTTGCTTCATTTAATTTTGAACCACAATTTTTGAAAATATTTCCACTTTTTGTTAAAAATGCATAAATAGTATCTGAATTGAATACTTTTTTTTCTTCCAAATAAACAAAATTTTGTAATATTTCTTTCATTTTATTGTCTATAATTTTGGAACATTCATTTATTTTATTACCCATACTTTCATCAAATAGAGGAAGTTTTTGTCTTTTATTATTAAATACTATTGCTGCATTTTCTACTTCTTTTTCAATTATATCTATCACTTCCTTTTTTTTTTCATTTTTTATTAAAGAATTTTCTGTAATATTAGATGGAATAATACTCATCATTGCATCTTTTCTTCCTAAATTTGGGTCAATTTCATCTCTAAATTTTTTTCCATTAAAAATTTTGTCAATATATGCTTCAATGGCTTGGCTTACACTTGAAATAATATTTGATTTTATATTTTTCCATATTGGAAGCTTATTTTTTATAATTTTTTCATATTCATTTTGACATATCTGTTTTATCTTTTCCTTAATATCATTTATTCTATTTATAGAAATATTTTTTAAATAAGTATCTTTCACTATTGGAAATATTTCATTATATAAATCTTCAGGCTTTTTAATAAAAATTTCTATATCTTCTTGATAATTACATTTATTGAGAAGTTCAAGATATTTTTTATTTATTTCTTTTTGAATTTTTATAAGTATATCTTTTGAAAAAGTCTCCCATTCAATTTTATCTTTTAATAAACTTGAAAATTTTTTATTGATTATTGAAATAAAATTTTGCTTTAAATTATCCAAAATTCCTGCTTTTTTATTTTTAAAATAATCTAAAATTATTTTATTTTTTTCATACATAAGTTCCCAAAATACATTTACATTTTCAACTTTATTCATATCTATATCTTCTTTAAATTCAGCATTTTTTATAATTTCTATTATATCCTTTATTAACATATTTATATTTTCATCAGAAAGAATATTATTACATATAGATTGAAATTCTTTATCTATTTGTTCTCTAATATGTTTTTGATATTTTTCCACTGACAAATCAATAAAACTTTCTATTTTTGCCCCAATTAGTCTTTTATATAAATCAATATTTTTATCAAAACATTCATTTAAACTTTTTTTGGCTTTTTCTACATCGTTTATTATTTCTAAATATACTTTGAAATTAGTAATTATATCATCTTTTATTTTCTCTAATTTTTCAGTAAATTTTTTTTGTGAATATTCTTCAAATTTTTGTGTTAAATAAGTCTTTAAAAATTTTTCTAAATTAAAATCATCATTCAATGCATCGACACCTTGGAAAATTTCAAAAAGGAATTTAGTCATATTTATAACTTCCTTTGAATCCATTTTTTTTCGATCAATATAAAAAAATTTCTTCATTAATTCATTGATGGACCACCAATATAAATCAGCATTAATATCATCTTTTTCTGGCTCTTTATTTGAATCTATATAAGGCCCACCAGGAATTACATCAAAATCTTTTATTTCTAGATTGAGTTCTGGATATTTTTCATTTACGCTTTTATATATTCTTTGCTTTTCTACTTCTTTACTATCCAAATACTTTTTTTTTATGGTTTCAATATCATCATCTTCTTCCTCTCCTTCATTATCTTCATTATATTTACTTTTATCATTTGAACCAATAAATATATTTGATATATATACTGTAATTGTAGGGGTTGGAAATTCAGAATTTTCATTATCTTTATTATTTTCATCATTTATTTGCTTTAGACATCTTGAAAGTTGAATTTGAGAACATATTTCTTTTACATCATTAACACTACAGTTTTTGTGCACCATGAATACCGAAATTGTACTTATTTGTAATAAAGTAAGAATTCCAGGAATAGTTTCTCTTTTTATTCCATCCAATGAAGAAATACCTTCAGTATCACAAAAGAATATATCATAATCTTTTTTTATCTTTTTTTTCAAATTATGCTTTTTTATCAATTCTGATGCTTTTATAGGACCAAAAATATTACATCCTTTAGTGACACTATCCAAAGTATCATTTGATTTGAATGGTTTTGAATTTCTAAATTTTCTACTATCTAAATTACCTTTTATTAATTGATTTAAAGTAGTACTTTTACCAAGTCTTGTCTTTCCGTAAAATAGATAAAATTGAGGATTTACTGAATTTTCAATTATATCAAGAACTTCTTTATTTAATTCTAATTTATGCTCTTTATTCTCTACGATGAATGATTTAGGTGAATCCATTTATTATAACATTTATTAAATAATGTCAATTAAATCAATTTGAAAAAAAGTTTAATATTATTATAAATAAAAATATATATTATAAATTTAATTATATATTTAAAAAATTAAAATAAAAAAATTGTATGCTATCTCCTATGCCTTTTATTGTAGAAAAAAAAGGTAAATTAGAACTAAATGAAGAAGTCATAAAATTAATAATGAATTCCAAAAACCCAAATTTATTATTATTTTATGGAATAACAAGAAGAGGAAAAAGTACCACTTTAAATCAGTTAATAAGAGGAAATCATGAAACATGGAAATTTAAAAATCAAAAGCCTTTTTATTCTCTAGATTCTATCCAAAGCGTTACAAAAGGTTGTGATATTTTTGGTCCAGTAAAAGCTTCTATATTAGTTCAAAGGCATTTATTATATATGAATATAGAAGAAGATTTTGATGTTTTTTTTTGTGATACTGAAGGATTTAATTCTTTGGATGGAATTAATAAAAAATCAATTTCAGGAATATTAACATTACTACAGTTATGTACAATTTCAGTAAGTATATCCCCTAGAGTTTGCGTCAATGATGATCTTAAAGAGTTATGCTCTCAAATTCAAATATCAAGATTTATAAAAAAAATGAATAATAGTCTGCCTTCCCCTTTAATAATTGTATACATTTCTAATATTTTATATGGAGAAGGAGGGGAATATAATGACGAAGACAAAGAAGAAGAAAATTATGAAAGAATTAAAAATTTATACGAAGAAAGTAGAAAAAAACAAAAAACTAAAATATTACAAGATCTAAATGAAAATAGGAAATTAAATATAGATCCTAATGATTTAGAAATTGTTCCTGGAGGAAAATATCAAAATATTAAAAATGAAAAAGAGCCTGATCACAATGACCCTTTTGTGAAATTATATTGGGATTCAATTAAAGATATTTTGATTAAATTTATAAATGTAAAAAAAAATAATGACTCAAAACAAATGATTGTTTGGATTAAATTTCTTTTTGATATATTTAAAAATGTAAATAGTATAAATGATGGTTTAAATTTAGATAATTATGTAAAAAATTATTTATTAAAATCATTTGAAGATTTTTCTAAAAAACAATTTGAATCTAAAAAAGCCAAAATAAAAGAAGATATAAAAAATAACTTAATAGAATATATTAATATTTTAAAAGATAATGAAAAAGCCAAAAATTATTTGAATAATTGTTTAGATAAAAATTTGATGGAAATATATGAAAAATTAATACCTGAGAAAGTTAATGATTTTATTAATTTATCTATTGAACAATATAGAGCTCTAATAAAAGAAGAAATAGATAATGAGTTTGAATCAATTAGTAATAATATACTTTCAGATAATAATATAAATTTATTAATTAAAGATATAATTATAATGATTAATAATGCAGAATTTGAAGATGAAATCGATTTTGATAAAATAAAAGCTGAAAAAATATGGGATGATATGTATGAAGAAAATAAATTAATTTTAGATTATTTCAATAAAACTAAAACTAATATTTTAAATAATTTAAAAGGTAGTTTTATTTCAAAAATAAATAAAAAATTTAATTTTTTAATTCAAAATAAAAAAAAATGGGAAAATTATTTAAAAGAAAAAATGACAATTATTGAGGAAAGAATTAATGATTTACTTCATGAATATTTTCAAAATTGTAATTATCAGGAAGATTTAGAAATATATCATATAAAATATAATGATTATTATAATAATATATATAATAAAATATATACACATATTAAAAAAGAATATTTTAAAAATATTAATGAAATAAAATTGGTACAAATTAATGAAAATATGAATAAAATATTTAAAGAAAAATATGATATAATTATATCAAATAATAAACTACCAATTTGGAAAAACATTAAATTAGATATATATAATAGGATTCAAGTATTATTTGATCTATTCATTTCAAAGATTATTTATAATAAAGAATTTAGAAATGATATTAATATAAATTTATGTAATAAAAAATCTTTTTTAAATATTATTCCTTTGGATTTTATGAAACAAAATCAAGTTGTAAATGATAAGCAAAATGAAATTAAAGAATTAATAGATAATGAAATAAATAAATATATTAAAATACTTAATAATAAAATAAATAGTCTTCCTTTGTATGAAAATTTTATTGAAAAATTATTAGATAAATGTAGAGTAAAAGTAGATAAAAAAATAACCGAATTAATTGATAAAATTGATTATGCAGAAGATAGGATATTATTTGATTCTAATATAATATTTTCATTTTTAACAAAAAATTTGAATGTTTATGAAAATGCAAATTCAAAAATTGATGATATTAATATAGAATTAAGAAAATTATGCGATGAAAAAGCCGATGAATATATTATTAAGATAATACAAAGTAAACCAGAGTGGAAAATAATTAAAAATGAAAAAATATCCAAAATAAAAAATTTTTGCAACAATTTTAAAAATGAAATATTTAAAAAACCTGCTTATGAAGAAGATATTAAAGTAATAAAAAAAGACAATTTAAAAAAAAAGATAATTGCTTTGAAAGATTTTTTTGAAGATGTGAAACAAAATAAAAAAAAAGAATTAAATTTTGAAATTGATAATATTATAGAAAAAACTATAGAAAAAATAAACAGAAGAAAAACAACTTTACCTAAATGGAGTTTTAATAAAACAATACTTCTTCAAGATGCAATTATAGAAATGGAAAACGCATTAAAATTTGACTTTAAAGAAAACAAAAAAAAATATAGTTCAATTTATTCAGGAATTAATACCAAAGATATTATTATTGATATAATAATATGGAAAGTTAAAGAAAAAAAAATTATAGAGCAATGCTTGAATAAAAAAAGAAAAGATGAATTGTTAAAGGATATTAAAGAAAAAGCAGAAATTATTGCAAATGATTATTATAATAAAGAAAAAAATAAAGAAGAAGAAAAAAGAAAAAGAAGAAGAGAAATAAAAGATGAGGAAGAAAGATTAAGACTAATAAAAGAAGAGACAAAAAGAATAAGAATGGAAATAGTAGATCTAGAAGCAATAATAAAACTAATTAAAGAGGAAAACCAAAATATATTAAAGGAAGAAGCTGAAAGATTAAGAAGGGAAAAAGAAGAATTAGGAAAATTAAGAAGAGAAATAGAAAAATCAAATTGGAGAAAATTTATAAATAAAGATGTACAAATAAGAAGTATTTTGGGCTTTAAAAATTTGGATATTAATGGAGCAGAAAAAAGAAATGGAGTATCAATAATATTATTTGATGCTCATGGACAATCAAATCAAAAATTTAGAATGATTTTAAATGGAGATAATTCGGTAACTTTTATAAATGATAGATTTGCTTTAGATGTTAGTGGTGGGATAGTTGCCAATTGTAATCAAATTCAAATTTATGAAAGAAATGGGACAAATGCACAAAAATTCTATATTAAATATGCAGAGGATGGATGGTTTTCATTACATTCTGCCTTAAATCAAAATTATTGTATAGATATTAATGGAGGTTGTCCAAATAATTGTACAAAAGTGCAACTTTATTTAAGTAATGGGACGAATGCACAAAAATTTAAATTTATTGAATAAAAAAATTATTTAAAGTAATAATTAGTTTATTTATTTTCAAAAATAATTTTAATTTAGTTAATAAATAGGGATTGGGGATTGGGGATTGGGGATTGGGGATT